>JAFIRS010007995.1:0-20287 GCA_018342105.1 Gonioctena quinquepunctata | reverse complement strand
ATTGTTTAAATTATTACTAATATTATCGCTTGAAATATTCAAATTCACTAAAATTGCTTAGTTCTAACTCTGCACTAGGATCGCAACAAGGAACAGAGGAATCTGACATGGAATATTGCTCACAGAAGAATGGTGATGATCAGCTGCATTCCTTTTCTTCCGCTATTCTTCAAGTAATCCTTCAAAGGTCACTCTCGACACACTTTCGGATAAGGTTCTTCCGTAGAATCGCGAACAAACGTTAGAAAATGACGAGGATCTATAAACAGACTCTTTCGCGATCCTACCGACTGCACCAGTTAGATTTTATTTACGAAAGTATCCCTTTTTAAAAATTGGATTTTATTCGATGAAATACTAATAATGAAAATATATGGATGATACTATTTGATCAAAGAATAAAGTCAGACTGGTATATAAATTATAAGAAAGTCGTCGTCCGCTTGCGGGCTTATCTCTTGCTGACGGCGCTCGGGGTATCGGGTGTCGGCGATCCTCCGTTGCATCTTGCTCGCTCAGCGTGACATCATTTTGTAACTTGCAGTACGATCTTGAGGTTGGGATTCATTCGGTAATGTTATGGATAAAATTTAAAAAAAAAATACATTTTGGGGTGAGACTCAAAACTGCCCCAACAAAAGTAATCACAGATCATTCTTGACATTGCAGAGAATCAATTGGTGTTGAAAAATATTCTTGCATCACTTGCAGAGGGGGTAAAATACCAACCACAAAAAAAAATTTGGGGGTAATACCTAAACCTGCCTCAACAAAAGTAATCACAGATAATTTTTGACAATGCAGAGGCTAATTTGGTGTTGAAAAAAATTCTTGCACTTGCAGAGGGGGTAAAGTACCAACCCCAATTGAAAAAAAACTATTTCAGTGGTAAGACCTAAAAGTGTACAAACGGAAGTGCGTTCGTATCATTTTCATCACTGGATAAAACCATCTTGCTGGTAAAAGATTTTGCAACACTGTTGCGTTGGGAATTCTTGGGCAAATTCTGTACTGTATTTTATTTTCAAGAATACTTACGGGGATGGTCAAACTTCACTTATTTTCTGGCACATGTTTCCTCTCTCAAATGAAATTCAAATCTGGAAAAACCCAATCCCTGCATTTTTTTTACTGTGGATACGGAAATTCGAAATTATAATAAATGAGGATGCGAAATTAAATCAAATACTTTTTTATACAATTTTATTTCAAAAAAGATTCATTACAGAAAAATAACATTTGAAAACCCAAATGAACAGAACCCATACATTACTAATGCATTTCAACTGCTTTTTGCAGAAACAAAATGATTTTTTCACCGATCTCCGTAGATCCATCACTACATCATATTTGAACTGTAGATTTATTCCACTTCTTCATCAATCGTGTGTTGATATTGTTTATATTAATCTTTGAACAACGAAACAGATCACAACCCAAATTGCTATATATATATATATATATATATATATATATATATATATATATATATACATTTAAAATGGAACCACCCCTGTAGAATACGCATTTCTCAATCATTCTCGAAAAAAAAAATTATAATATCAAGCATCAAAAACTGTATCTTGACACACATTTTCATAACTTTAGTTTCATTTCTCTTCGTCGAAAACGACAAAAGTTCATTAGGCAACTTTTGTTTCGAAATTTGACCACACCACTCGATTCGTAGTCGTTATAAATGAAAACCATGAAAATTTCATGAAAAAATATTGGTTAACAACGAAGGTACAACAACTTTAATTTTGGAAACAAAGTATTTGATTATAATTTTTATTTAGATTATAGACATATTTGAAATCTGGCAAGACTGCCGATACGTAGTCGAACACCAGTGAATTTGTACAGCGAAAATCCGAAGTCAATAGCTCATTCCGTTCTACAGTTATAACTCCTGAAAGTATGGTAATGTGAGCGATTTGTGGTGGAAGAGATTTTGTAATAAAAATCTGACTACGCCACTGGATTGGTAAATTATATTCCCTCAAAATAATTCATTCAAGTTTAGGTTATGAGTGTATTCCAAAATAACAGAGAATTAAAAATTCATTTTCAAGTTATGTAGTCTTCCATAGCCGATAAAAACGAAATGAACCGAATCAAGTTTTAAAGTATCAAAATTATTTATTGAATAATAAAACAGAAAGCAGGACAAAAAATATTCCTTTTAAATCCTGCAAAACTCAATTGGAACAAGCTTTAAGAGAAGGTATCAATAATTTGAGGAAAGTTGAACTAATGCATTAGGCATAGGTATTGTACTAAATCAATAGTACGCTGTGATTTAGTACACCACAAATCGCTCACATTACCATACTTTCAGGAGTTATAACTGTAGAACGGAATGAGCTATCGACTTCGGATTTTCGCTGTACAAATTCACTGGTGTTTTTCTTTGTATCGGCAGTGTTGCCAGATTTCAAATATGTCTATAATCTAAATAAAAATTATAATCAAATACTTTGTTTCCAAAATTGGAGTTGTTGTAACTTCGTTGTAACCAATATTTTTTCATGAAATTCTGACGGTTTCCATTTATAACGACTACGAATCTAGTGGTGTAGCCAAATTCAAAACCAAAATTTCCTAATAAATTTTTGCTGTTTTTGACAGAGAAAAAAAAACATAGAGGGCCTTGGAAATGAAACTAAAGTTATGAAAATTTGTGTCAAAATACAGTTTTTGATGCTTAATATAAAAATTTTTTTTTTTGAGATTGACTGAAAAATTCGTTTTCTACAGGGGTAGTTCCATTTTAAATGGGTCACACTGTATATATATTTATATATATATATATATATATATAAATAGTTATGATATGGTATATATGTCAAATAAAAAAAGGAAAAATAGGGCAAAATGTTATTTAAAAATTGCATAAATACCTGCTATGATTGTTTTTATAATTTTTTTCTGTACGGTTTGCATCTTGAAAACCTTTGGCCATATTCTAGTCGACGCAGATAATTCAAGAGAGTGGCAGTAGAGTTTTTTTATTATCATCATCATGTTTGATCAGTTCATTCAATTGGAACAACCTATAAAAATATACAAATCCAAATTTAAAAATAAATATTCAGAATTTAACTAAACATTATATTTAAATGCGAGGAACATCCTGTATATAAAATTAGAACCAAAAGGAAATATGACAAGCAAATGTCAATTTTATAAATGATCAGAATAATGAAATTTGAGAACAGAAAAATGGTACATGTGAAAATTCAGTCAATAGAACTATGTGTAGAAATCAAATGTGAAAATAAAATATGTATAATAGGTAGGAAGTAGAATAATGTGTTTACAATGAAAGTGCTGATAGTAAATTGATATAAGATAACAAAAAGTGATGGTTACAGGGGAAAAGAAAAATAAGGGGAAAAAAGAAAAATAATAATGAAAAGGGAAGCATATTAGAAAATTTTATGATCGATTTTGTGAGAAAAATGCCAATAACTAAAGTATATGAGAAACATTGATACATGCAATCAGGTCAGAATCAAATCGGAACCCAGAACTATCAAGGAACTACTTACCAGGAATTGGAGTTTATATTTCCAATATTTTACTTCACCAGCAGTAAGGAGGCTGAACATTTGCAGAACATCCACATGATATATCCACAGAACATCCCAGGATTTGTGTGAGTGTAAAGCAAAAGGTACTTTATCAGCATAAACCTAATAAATTGATAACATTCATTGAACAGCCACGTTGTTTTTGGTTTATTGACAATAATACATAATTTTGAGTGGCAATTTTCTTCTCCTATTCATCACAAATAACTGAGTATAACCTATGAATATTTATTTTAGAATATGTTCAATTCTGCGCATGATCAAGTTTTTGAATTTTTTCAATTTTGATTGGTTGGAAAATTAGAATAAGTTAGATATCTCATAGATGAGTTGGTTTGTAAGCAATATTTTCAATAAAACACAAGTATCTAACTTTTTCTGGACTCATTATTTATCATTTGACTATATTATAATCAATATTTCAAACATAATTGGTATATTGACATCAAGCAAAGAAGTATATGCCGCTGCTGCAATCCTCCTGAGATTGGGGGAATCATGTCTTCATAGGCGTATTGACTAAGCTACAAAAAGGTAAAAAAAATAAATAAAAAAAGAGGTAAAGTGTACAGAGAAAGAGGGTAGAAGCATCATAGCCGGAGTTTTCTTTTGTTATGATTAGTATGGTCACAAAATTTTTAATAACTAACTAACAATCATCATTCACAACATAACAATAATGGCGACCAACGTGAGGCATTTATACTAATCAGCCAACGCGGAGAATTTTTACAATTAGCCAACGCGGAGCATTTATACTTATTAGCATTTTTATTTTGAGAATACATATTTATTTAGGGGAAATTTGAATCCGACAGTTTGGAATTCTTATATTAGGGTAGTGAGGAAAGTTAGAAATTTGTATAATTGTGGAGAAAATGGATTTGAGAGATGGAAAAAAAATTGGTTTGGAAGAAGCTGTAGAAGGTAGAGAAAGAGGAGATCAGGAATAATGAGAGAGTAGTAATGTAAGAGAGATAGAAGCACATAGAACAGAAATGGAGAGTCAGTTTCAAAAATTTATGGATTTCATGGGAAGTACGCAAGATGGAATGAAAAAAAACATGGGAAGAATGAAAGATGAACTGAAAGAAAACATGGGAAGAATGGATGAAAACATAGGAAGTATAAAAGATGAAATGAAATAAAACATGGGAAAAATGGAATACCATGTAATACCATTACATGAAAATTCTAGAAATTATACAGGATTTAGCATAGAAGGGGTAGTTTATAGATTTTGCGTTGTTCCATATAGTTTACAATCTGCTTGGTCAGCATAAGAAAGAGTGTTACATAAAATACTTGAGAAATATGAAAATTTTGCATTACATTACATTGATGATATTTTGATAAATTCAGAAGATGAAACAAATCATAGAGAACAGTTGAAGAAAGTTTTTCAATTACTTGATGAAGCGGGTTTGAAAATAAATATAAATAAATGTTAATTTTTCAAAAGGAAAAAGTTAATATGAGAATTCAAAGAAATGCAATCATATATATATATATAGAAAAGAAAAATAAACGTTGAACAAAACGAACAAGATTTTAAAAAGGAGATTCAGTTATAGTTAAAGCATTGAAAGTTCCTAATGTTGAACAAGGAATATGTGCAAAATTACAATTACCATTTGCAGGACCATATGAAATAGATAACGGAGAGGCAAAAAATAGCTAAAGACTAATTAATCCGTATGATGAAACTTTGAGAGGATTTTTCAATATAGAAAGTATTTATCAATTCAAGTAACCATATGAATGTTCTCATTTTGATAATTATCCAATTTGAATCAAAGATTTCCAATGACAGGTTTTATCTGAAACAAAAAGAAAAGTAAAATTGGTTAAAATTGTATTCATTCTACCAATGAAATAGTATAACTTGAATATAAATTTTGGGGAAATTGTTATGATATGGTATATATGTCAAATAAAAAAAGTAAAAATAGGGCACAATGATATTTAAAAACTGCATAAAAACCTGCTATGTTTGTTTTTATATATTTTTTCTGTACGGTGTGCATCTTGAGAATCTTTGGCCATATTCTAGTCGACACAGATAATCCAAGAGGTTGGCAGTAGAGTTTGTCTATTAGCATCATTATATTTGATTAGTTCATTCAATTGGCACAACCTATAAAAATATACAAATCCAAATTTAGAAATAAATATTCAGAATTCAACCAAACATTATATTTATATGCAAGAAACATCCTGTATACAAAATTAGAACCAAAAGAAAATATGACAGTCAAATGTCAAATTATTTTCTTTTTGAATGAATGAAATTTGAGAACAGAAAAATGGTACATGTGAACTTGAAGAAAATTTTTTAAATAGAACTATGTGTAGAAATCAAATGTGAAAGTATGATAGGTAGGAAGTAAAATAATGTGTTCAAAATAAAAGTGCTAATAGTAAAAATTGATATAAGATAACAAATAGTGATTGTTACAGGGAAAAAAGAAAATAAGGGGGAAGAAAAAAAATGGAAATGAAAATTTTATGATCGATTTTGTGGGAAATAACTGACGTATATGAGAAACATCAATACATGCAATCAGGTCAGAATCAAATCGGAACCCAGGACTATCAAGAAACTACTTACCAGGAATTTGAGGTTAGATCTCCAATATTTGACTTCACCAGCAGTAAGGAGGTTGAACATTTGCAGAACATCCACATGAACTATTCACAGAACATCCCAAGATTTGTGTGAGTGCAAAACATATTTCATAAAGTGTGTGTTAGAGTAAAACATGAAATGTTAGGTAATGTGTCGTCACAATTTTAGGCTGGCGACCCACAGGGATCAGTATTAGGTCCGACATTATTTCTCATATATGTAAATGATATTGTTTGTACCTTTCCTACAGTTACCTGTACACTTTTTGCCGACGACACAAGTATACTTATTCACGAGAAAAACACTGACTTACTCACTACATCGTCCGAAGAAATAATGGAAGGAGTTTCAGACTGGTTTCTGGCAAACTCAATGTCTCTCAACTTCTCCAAATCGAACAATATATTATTTAGATTATATAAAGATATTGATGATATCACTATGCACCTCAACCAAAACTCCATTGATTTCGTGAACTCAACAAAATTTCTAGGAAAAACCATTGACAACAAGTTGAACTGGCTAGATCATATTTCTGCACTTCAAGTGAAATTAAGTAGGTCCATTTTTGCGCTACGCACTATTAAGAGAAATGCCAACTTCGTGACAACGAAACTAGTCTACTTCGCATATTTTCATAGCATATTACACTATGGGATAGAATTTTGGGGGACATCCATTTATGCTCCTGAAGTATTTCTGATCCAGAAAAGGGCTATTCGAATACTATTCGGCTTAAGTTATAGAGACTCTTGTAGAACATTCTTCAGAGACCACAGAATATTCACCCTAGCAAACACTCACATATTTAAAATAAGTATGCCAATACACAAAAATTGATCAACATTATCACTAACTTCAAACAAGCACTCATATCCAACTAGAAACCAAGAATACCCTCTGCCAAACTATAATTACAACAGAACTAGAAAGGGGCCACTGTATTCAGGAATCAAAGTATACAACCACCTACCTTCCAACTTGAAATCTCTAAGCAAATATCGTTTCAAAACACAGCTAAAAAAATTAGTGCATGAAAATGTTTTTTATCATTTAGACGATTTTTTTCCTCAAAAATTAGAATGAACACTTATTTTTATGTATGTATGTATGTATGTATGTATGTATGTGTGTATATATGTTTCTTCGTATATATGTATATATGTATTTCTATGTTTTCTTGTCTTTTCTCCTTTTCTAACTTTCGCTTTCATTCACTACACCCCTAGACTTTCTCGATGCTGTATGCTATGTAGAATCTAACATTTATTTGTTAAAATATGTAAAAATACCAACTGTAATCTTGATTCTGAGAAATAAACTTATCTATCTATCTATCTATCTTTTTTTTTTGTCTGAGGAGAGGAAATCTTACATAAGATTTTGGTCTTTCCAGAGTGCCGGATTCTTACCGACTAAAACCCCTCCTTTCGTCTACCTCGCCACACCGGAATCCGCTTTCGCATTTCTTCAGTGTGGTGGGCTGTTTTTGTTTCTTTTAATCATCTCTCCTTTTTCTCTCCTCTTTCTCCTTGGTTTCTATAATTTGTCGGATGGTTGTTTACGCTATTTTCCAGCCTTCTTCCGATATCACCAGGCTACTCATCATATTTTCTGCGTTAAATGTCCTTTCCACTTCCCTCATATACTCCTCTCTCTCCTGGTGCCATTTAGGACACTGGAAAAGCGTGTGTTCCACGTCATCCACTACCCCGCAGTAAGTACACCTATCTGTCTCCAACTATCTATCTATCTATCTATCTAATGGGTACTTTATCATCATAAACTCAATAAAGTTTTAACATTTATCGAACAGCCCCGTTGTGTTTGGTATATTGACAATAATACATAATTTTGAGTGGCAATTTTTTTTCTCTATTCATCACAAATAACTGAGTATAACCTATAAATATTTATTTTAGAAAATGTTCAATTTTGCGCATGATCAAGTTTTTGAATGTTTTCAATTTTGATTGATTGGAAAATATAATTAGAATAAGTATGATATCTCAGAGAAAGGTTGGTTTTTGAGCAATATTTTCAATAAAAAACAAGTATCTAACTTTTTGCGGACTAATTATTCCTTATTTGACTATATTACAATCAATATTTCAAACATAAACAGTATATTGACATCAAGCAAAGAAGTAGATGGCGCTGCTGCAATCCTCCTGAGATTGGGAGAATCATAGGCGTATCGACTGATCTACAAAGAAATAAAAAGGTAAATAACAAAAAAAGAGGTGAAGTGTACAGAGAAATAGGGTAGAAGCATCATAGCCGAAGTTTCCTTCCGATATGATTAGTATAGGTCACAAAAATTTGAATAACTTACTAACAGTCATCATTAACAACATAACAATATATATATTAAACAGTGATAACTCGAACATTGTCTCAAACAACGATAAAACTAACAATACGCCTACTCCATATTTTTTCACGTCATTGCCATATATGAGAGAGATCATTCCTAAACTCTCCAGATTATTTCACAATCCTGAAAAATTTAATGGGGCAGTTTTAGGTCTTACCGACAAATTTTTTTTTTAACCAAATTTTTGTTCGTCAAAAATTATATGTGATTACATGTGTTGAAGCAGTTTTAGGTCTTACCCCCGAATTTTTTGTTTTCAATTTGGGGTTGGTATTTTCCCCCCTCTTAAAGAAATGCAAGATTTTTTTTCTACGCCAAATGATTCTCTGCATTGTCAAGAATAATCTGTGATTACTTCTGTTGAAGCAGTTTTAGGTCTTACCCCCGAATTTTTTTTTTCAAAATTGGGGTTGGTATTTTTCCCCCCTCCCCTGCAAGTGATGCAAGAATTTTTTTCATACCAAATTTCCTCTGTATTGTAAAATATCTGTGATTACTTTTGTTGGGGCGGTTTAATTTACCCCCGATTTTTTTTTAATTGGGGTTGTTATTTTATCCCGTCTGCCAGTGATGCAAGAATAATTTTCAACACCAAATGATTCTCTGCATTGTCAAGAATGATCTCTGATTACTTTTGTTGGGGCACTCTTAGGTCTTACCGCAGGTTTTTTTTTTAAATTGGGGTTGGTATTTTACTCCCTTCGCAATTGATGAACGAATTTTCCTCAACGTCAAATGATTCTCTGCATTGTCAAGAATGATCTGTGATTACTTTTCTTGGGGCAGTTTTAGGTCTTACCCCCGAAATCGTTGTTTCTTCATATTATGGTTGGTATTTTACCCCCTCTGCAAGTAATTCAAGGTTTTTTTTTCTACGCCAAATGATTTTCTGCATTGTCAAAAATGATCTGTGATTACTTTTGTTGGAGCAGTTTTAGGTCTTACCCCCAGAATAGTTTTTTTTTTATGGTTGGTATTTTACCCCCTCTGCAAATAATGCAAGTTTTTTTTTTCTATGCAAAATGAGTCTCTGCATTGTCAAGAATGATCTGTGATTACTTTTGTTGGGTCAGTTTTAGGTCTTGAGTAGTGGTTTTGAGCCGGTTTCAGGTCCTCCTCATCCATGACCTTGACCTTGACGCCTAGCCGCCCAATTGCAGCCCATTGCATTTGATCCTGACCTCTTCCTGTAACCTTGAGATGGAAAGGTTGAAGGTCGTGTATCATTGACATTGAAGTGCCCTGGTGATAGTGTGATGTTTGCATGACCTTGTGTGTAAGAGGGATTCATTTCTCGTTGACCTTGTAACGCTAGTCGATGGGTAAGGGATCGCGCATTAATTTCAGTATGCATGAGAGTGTGGTACATGACCTTCGAACTAGTATCAGCGTCACAGCTTACTTTTCATATTCTTCAAACACCCTAACCACTGAGATCATTCATCAATGGGGGGTGTGCACGACTTTCGAGCCAACATCAACGCCACAGGTCTATTGATTTTTCAGAGTCTTCGACAACTCTGCGATGATTCATCATGACCTTGGACCTTGCGTAATAGGACTATTGATTTTCTAGTATGTGTATTATGAAATCAAATCAAGTGGGAGGAGGGCACATACTGGCTTACATGTCGACCTTGTTTATGAGAGAATCATTCCACGTAGATTGAAGTTTGCTAGATTTGGAAAAAGGATTTTTTTTCAATTTGTCCTTGAATCTCGATGTGTTGCAAGATTAGTTGGAATGTCTTATTCGATGACACTCAGTGTGGTGGGGGGTTTATTCCTCATGCGATGTGTGCGTGAATTCGTTGTTGATCAGAAGTTGAATTATAGTCAACAAAAGAACTTCATCAGCTAGAAGTCAAGTGTATTTTTCATCAGTGGAAACGTATCTCTATAAATTCGCTATGTCTCTTGTGAAAATAGATTTGGAAAAAATTAATTCCTCAATTATTGGTGCGGGGAGCCAAAAAAAATAAAATATGAATTCTAATTAATCTCGCAAACCCTCATATTTTCATAGTTGAAAAATAAGCTATTCAATACGTAGCTAAAGAACAGTTGTCGTTGATCAATGTATCTATTTTTCTTTACCGAAAAAATATGGCTGAAACCAATGAGTTCCCCCATATAGAATTGTGTTTATGAAACTCATACAAAAAATTTCATCATAGTTGCTCCATTCAGAAATATCTCATTGGGAGGGTGTAGAATAAAATTAGTTATATACAACAATTTTCTCAAAAGCAATCCCCTAGCCCTGAAGATCACATGCATTTTTCAGAGGTGATTTTTCTAAAACTTGAAATAATATTTATTCGTTAGTTTAAGTTGTACTAAAAACGAAATGACGATTCTGGCACCTGTTTAGCAATCGCTATGTCATCGTGACGCTTCATTAACTTACGAGACAAAGTTAATACCGACAAATATGCACCAGACTAATTTTATAATATTTATTAATGTTTATATTAATATTTCCTAAAGTAACTACTTTTGAAAAGATAACTTCAAAATCGTCAGACTGATTTGCAATCGGTTTATAACCTGCTTGTTTCAAAATACTCAATAATAGTATGAAAAATATGAAAATAGAGTATTAACTTTAAAATTCGAAAAGGGTTTCGAAGCCAATTTCACCACGGAATTATTCAAGATCGTGAAAATTAACAGCACATATCCAAAAACATACATTCTCAAAGACATATAAATAAGAATCTCATTCAATGTTGTTTCTATGAAGTTGAATTGAAGAAAACACAAAATCTCAATGTTGGCCGAGAAGATATTGAAGGAAATAGAGTGTTTCAAGTGGCTAGGTTTTTTCCAATGAAAACAATTCACAGATTAAAAAAATGCATGTGTTTAGTATCACTTTCACTCAAAAGACAATTGTTCAGCTCTTTTTGCCATTCTTCGAGAATTGATGTCATTGCATCATAGGATTGGATCGATTCCAGCCTAGCCATTTCTGCTTGCTTTCGAATGCTGGTGTTGTATTTTCTATCTCTATCCACCCTTTGTTTGATGGCATCAGACTTCTTTTGCATTTCAGCAATCTCTTTATCCATTTTATACGCGACTGCAACTTCTTCATCTAATTCTTTATCAGCTTGAGCACACTTTGTGATGGTATTGTTGGATTCAGCGATCCTATGTTTTGCAATATTTCTCTTCTGAGTATAAATTTGCAGCGGCACATGCGAAGCTAGCGATCCAATGGCTGCGGATGTAATTTTCGAAGATGCATCCTTCTTTTTCGATCTTCCCTTAGCTTTGGAGGACGATGTCGACGATTTCGAGGTACTCGGCTTCGAACTGTTCAAAGCAGCATCTTGTTTTAGAGTTCGAGTGGTGGCGGTGGGAAGGTCAAGTGTAGATCTCCTCTTTCGTTTTGGAGGCTGGACCTGAATATCCTGAAGAACTTGGATGACAGGAGCCTTTTCAATGATTTGGTCAGGAATAGTGATCACAGGTGGAGAACTGGTTGGCAATTGAGATATAGAAACATCTTGCAGATCTGGCACCTCAGCCGCACTTATCAAAATGAATTCATCAGTATCAAAATTCAAATCCATCATGTCATCGTCCTCTTTTGATGCTGCTGCTACTTCAACACTGCTATGTTCGTCAGCAGTAAGTAATTTTTCCAAAATACTAATATCGTTGGAATTCATCGTAGTTATAAACTTTAACAAACACACACACACGTACTACTCGTCGTCTTGAAAAGTGTTGAGAATGATTATGTAAAAAAACTCTACACTTTATAAATATTTTTCCAACACCCCACCCTTTCCCCCAATACTGCAGTGTGCACTTGCACTCGCGCACCCCGATTCGATGTCGAAGAGAGCTTGCATTTCTTTCGAACATTTGTGGCTTACTCAAAAAAACATAGGTCACCACTTGCATTTCTAACTAAAAAATAATCGAATATTGCATAACTTATTGATATAGTATCACACTTTTGCGAGTTGAATGATTAATATAAAGACCGATATGAAAAGTGGGACTTTATTTCTGGAAAATATAAATTTGCTATATAGCTACATGGAAATTGGATTAAAAACCGCGAAAAAAAATATTTGGGAATCAAAAACGATGATGAAATGTCAAGTGTACATTATCCAATAATTATATATGCGTCCACTTTTTTTGTCAATTTTATCACAAATCAAAATTATTATTCATTACATACATACATCCTGCGGTTTTATCAAAAAACAGTGCAATATCAAACATTCAACAATAGTAGTAGTATCGCAATATGACATACTAACGTTTACTGGAACAATATGGATGTTACAAAAAGTGATTCCCAAAATCATCCAAGAGAAATAACAGAGCAACCATTCTCAAACTTGTTATTTTGGATTAGAAAAAAACATATTAATTCCCAATAATCAAAATACATGAATTCCATAATCACTAAAGTTCGTATGATTTTAACCACTCTTGTATATCACAGAAAAATATTTTCAAACAACTTGTCAGCGAAAAATTACAAATTCCAAATTTCATAATCATTTTTGACTGTGGGCATATATTAGAATGAATATGTATGGATTTGATATGTGACACATGAACTTTGATAATGACAATATTATCTTTTATTGAGGTTTTTGCTTCATGATATTAATTGTTATTTGAGATATGGAAAAATATGAATGTATATTACTCGATTGGACTGACGCTCAATCATTGCTATTATCAATTGTCGACTAATGCATGGATTCGTTTCATTCTATTCTATGATATTATGACATAGAAAATATGATGTTGTTTTTCTAAATTTCTTGATTGTGAGAATTGAAAGGATGATATTTTTTACGAAATAAGAAGTTGATTCTCGAATCGAGGTAGTGTGCTATAGGATTTCAGTTGTAGATTACTATTTCATTGTTTTTGGTTCATAAGATCTTTGATATGTGACACAAAAGTGATATGAACTTGGTTTGGGCATTTATCAATTATGAGGAATAATGTTGGAGTTCAGTAATGACACTATTGTAGGCTTTGCTCCATTGTATTCAATGATATTCGAAATGTGAAAAATGTAAAATTAATTATTTCTCGAGTGATTGGAGGAATTATGGGTATTTCTATTATTCTTTAAAAAAAAAAAGGCTGAATAAATAATATTACACTCTCACTGGAGAAGATTTGATTGGATATGTACCTACACATATCAGAATGAATTCGATTGAATAGTGGACGTTTCATGTATCATAGAAGGAAAGCAAAATACCGCAAGAATTATTGATGGAAATTATGAACACATCAACCTGATCGAAAAATCGATACACACTTCCTACATGACAAAAAAAGACCATTTCATTCATATATTTCCACGAGGAGTCGACAATTTCAACTCAAACTTTGAACATTGACGAAAAAAATAAAGTTTTATGAAGTTGACAGTCTGAGTGTAACATATTTCAGAATAGCTATAGAACAACTGAGTAACAAATAGGAATATCGCAAATTTTCCCATTGCTTTCTTGTGAATAATCAATGGAAGTATATTACATTGAATGTATTTCTGATATGATATACAATTCTAGCCAACTTCATAATCATCAATATTAATTGAAATGATGATCGCTATATACATCTTGGATTTTGAAGGGTAAAATTATTGGAATTTTTCAATCCACTCATCTTGCTAATATTCACACTCATATAGTCTAGCCATAATTCATTGCATATCGTAACTATCTATTCCATCTTTTATCAAATAATTGAATTATTGTATCTGAAGAGTACTGGAAAATTCTCAAACATGCAGAAACATGAATTCTAAATTTTAAATTTAGGTAATTCCCATGTTATTTCTTATTATAATATTCAGTGAGCTTGAGGCTATACCTTCGTCAGTAAAATATATTGCTAGTTGATTTTTTTAAAAAAGGTTTTTAAATAATTTGCGATCCCTAAAAATTTTTGCACAAATCTACTAACACATAATACATATTATGTCGAACTCACTAAAACAATTGTTTTGCACAAAAATTTGTGGAATATATCACTGGAAAATATCTGCGCTAAACACGATGATTCAACACTGAACTAATATCGATTTCTGCTAAACTGAGACTGAAAGGACTTTTTCATTTATTTGCCAAAACTCAATGTATAATAGTAAGTTACAATGAAGGGAAGGTTGGTTCGAAGAATGGTGCGTTGACCACCATATCTAATTGACGAGCCTATTGTGCAATTTTTACCATTGAAGTGAATGCAATTATCAATATTTTGTCTAAACGGTACAGCCGGTGTTTGTCAGATACATATTGAATGGATTGTTTTTCAACTAGGGGGTGGAAATATTAGGGTTTGGATAAATAATGATTGTTATATTTCATTAATTTTATTCCAAGATATGGATAGATGTGTTTTTGATATGGTAATTGCATCAGTAGAATCATATTCAAATCACATTTGCCTACATCTTCACAGAACATTTAGGGACTTCATCTTGAGGGAAGCAACGATTCAGAATGGTTGGTGTCATCTTCATTGAAATGAGAGCTCAAACTCTCGATGATTGAATATCGATTGATTTGATCCAATACTGACTTGAATAATGTATCCGGAAACTGAAACAAAAAAGAATTGTTAATATATTCCATTGATATTAAAATAATAATTTGACTTACTTTAGAAATATTCCAATGAAGAGTTGAGCATTTTTTTATTGAGGAACTATCTCTACATAAATCACTATATTCTAACAAAAAAATATTTTTATTCAATGAAATTGAATTCGACAAGAGTTCGAGTCCTCGAACTAGATGACGCTTGAACACTTTGCCCAAAGTATTTAATTGGTTAGCCAAGATTTGAATAGAATATTATTATCATCATGTAATGTCATTGAAAAATACACTCACTGAATTGACTTCTAGTTGATGTAGTTCTTTTGATGACAATAATCCAACTAATTTTGGAACACATCAAGAGTCAAGGTCAAATTGAAAAAATGACTTTTTTTTCTGTTGAGTTGTTGAGTTGTTTCACTTAATGTAGTGGGGCGGTGTTTTGCCTCCTATAAAAAGGATGGATGCGTTGGTGAGAATTCAAAAAAAGTGTGTGATTTAGCCAAGTGGTAGTTGAGTTAGTGTATTTTTTCAGTGTGAATAATTATATATATATATATATATATATATATATATATTATATATATATATATATATATATATATATATGTATATATATCGTAAGTTTTACTATGTCTCTTACTGAAGTAGATTTGGAAATAATCAGATCAATAATTGTGCAAAAGGTGAAAATTTTAGAACAGAAAACAATATCTTCCCTTCCAATGAATAAACCTTTCATTATAAAAAGTATCACCGTTTATACCATACGATTCGAAAGATCGATTTCTTCAACATTACAGGAAGATTATGAATGTCATTCATTCAAATCATGTTTGCCTAAAGGTATTGCAAACCAATTCAAAGATAGTGATGTAGTTTGCATCAATGCTTCTGGTGTCAAGTATACACTCACATATTTGGAGAAAAGTTCACAAATTTCAGAAGATTCAAGAACATGAACTCTGGTGAAATTTGACTCATCCTAGGAATTCAACATTTTTTACATACTCCAATGGTTCATTTGAAGTTGGCGACATCAATTCTCAAAGAATGACAAAAAGAGCTGAACAATTGTCTTTTGAGTGAAAGTGATCAAGTATATGATTTTTGTTGTTGTAATGTTGTATATGTTTTTTTTTGCTGTTATGTTGTTTCCTCAAGAGTTTTTTATATGATAATGAAACTAATTTCACAATATATTTTTTCATTTCGATACAAAATATGATCAAATGCTAAACACTTGCATGTCGACGCCATCGATGACGCGTCGCGATGCCATGTCGACGTAATATCGACGCCATCGATGACGTGTCGCAAAGTCGACGTATTCATTGTAGTGACCTTGACGAAGTGCAATGAATGATTTAGTCTTATCGAATTGAGATATCAAGGATGTACGAAACTTTCGAATCCATTGTGATATCATCCATTACATACTTTTCGATCTTCATCAATGACAAGGAATCCATACTGATCATCCCAACATTTCACGCACATCATTTTGAAATTGCGACATCAATTCGGCGACATCAATTCTCAAAGAATGACAAAAAGAGCTGAACAATTGTCTTTTGAGTGAAAGTGATTAAGTATATGATTTTTGTTGTTGTAATGTTGTATATGTTTTTTTGCTGTTATGTTGTTTCCTCACGAGTTTTTTATATGATAATAAAACTAATTTCACAATAGTAGGAGATTTGAGCCGGTTCTGGGTCTCCCCCCACCACTATGACGTCACGTGTGACCTTGAATGGTTGCAGGTGTGCAGTGTGTGTGTGTTTGACCTTGAGATTTGACTTTGAGATTTGTCATTGAGTTTTGATATTGGGTTTGGTCGACTTTGAGATTCGACTCCAGTTTTGACCTTGAATATGACCTTGAGATTCATAACATTAGGTTTTGACTTTGAGATTTGACCTTGAGTTTTGATGTTGGGATTGTTTCGGCAACCAAAAGATTTGATCTCGATGTTTGTTTGACCTTGACTAATGTTGTGGTGTAGGCATACATATTCTGTGTAGTCATGACCTTCATGAATCCTTGCTTCCTCCAAGCGAGGAGGGCGTTTGTCCTGTGAGAGAGCTAGCAGTGAACTGCGAGTATTGATGAGTGTGTTGATGGTCAAGTGCGCAATGACCTTCACACCCCCATCTACTGGAAATGGGGTGGGGATGTCTCTTATAAAAATGTGTGGAGTCGTTGATGAGGAATCAGATGTTAGATAATATCATCAGAGTGAATATAGAGTACGAGAAGTTTCTCAATTCAGTGAGTGTATTTTTTATAAGGTGAAATAATCTATATTTTTTCATACAGTCTTTGGATTTGAAGAGAATCAATTCTTCAATAATTGAAAAGAGGGTGGGAGCTTTTGAACAAAGACCAATATCATCATTACCCATCGGTAAAGCTTTCAACATAATTGGTATGACGATTTGCATAACCCGATATGGGAGATCTATTCTGATGACATTACGTGATGATAATGATACATTATTCAAATCATGGTTGTCAAAAAGTATTTCGGATGAATTCAATGCGGACGATGTCAGTTGCATAAATGCTTCAGATTTCAAATATACAATAACATATTTGGGTCAGAGTCCACAAGTAGGAGGGAGTTTAAGAACTCGACCTCTAGTAGAATTCAACTACATTAAATGATAATATTGTTTATATGTTAATAGTCAGGATATAGTGATTTTATGTTGAATATAGATATTTCTCCATTAAAAATAACATTCAGTGTAGAAGTAATATATTTGGAGCATCACATTTTTCTCATGTAAGTAAAATTATTTGAATATCAATGGAATATATTAACAATTCTTTTTTTCGTTTCAGTTTTCAATATGTGGATGCATTACTCAAGTCAATGTTGGACGGAAGCCGTGGACATCAATACAGCCATCGAGAGATTGAACTCCTACTTGAATGCCTTGAGTCAAGATGTCCTCCATGCTACAGTCTATGATTTGAATGTTTGCTTCGATGAAGATGAAATCCAAAGATGTGCACATTTATCCGAGAAGTACGTCAAGGGTACAATACTTTGTGAGGAATTCAGCCAAGGAGCCTTAAACTTGCAACAATTCTGTGAAGAAATGATCAAATTGGATCTGGAAGGATTTCTCCACACCCTTTTACCATTCCTACCTGATGACATCATCGAGAAATATCAACTATATGATGAATATGATGATGAATATGATCATGTAGATATTTGATATGAAATAAAACATATATTTACAAAATCTTGTTTATTTATTTTTCCATTACACATAAACATTATTGATATACTTAAAAATATTCAGATATAGTACAAAAATAAAATATTGAACATTTCAAAATGAATTACGAACAGAGCCATCCAATGCATTGTAAGTCAAGAAGGTGTCGTGTATAATGAGTGCATAGACTTTGGTGTTGGCTGGAAATTTATTTTTTCTTGTTTCGAACTCCAGCTTGATATCCACTGTAGATGATTTTGTAGCATTCGGTTGATGTAAACAATCAATGATGAACAGGGGATTCTGTTGAAATGCTTCAAGGTCCATAAGAGGTTCACTCATATAAAATTAAACCATAGTAGCTGAAGAGATATTTTTATCAAAGTCCAGGTTCCAACGCTCATATGGGTAGACTTCAGAGTTCAAATACACTCGGATGTTATTAATGTCTGCATTTATGAATTTTGTCATATCCAGTGTTCTGTTTTCGGATGCAGTGGTACTTTGAAAACCAATAATTATGAAGCGAGGTGTTTCCAAAGTGTTGGTTGTTTTTATTGCCCATATGTCTGAAGATGTGCTACGCAATGAGGGTAATTCATAAAGATCCCACATACGATAAGCCAACTTGATTTTCTTTGAAAACCAATAATTATGAAGCGAGGTGTTTCCAAAGAGGCATCAACGTCTCCAATATATGAATTCTTGAATGAACGAGCTATAATCAAAATCAGTTCTTGTTTTGCATTCAGAATGCTCTTTATAATCCTCGGCAAAACCCATCAAATATTTGAGAGGAAGTTTTCCACTGAATAAATGACTGGGTGCATCAATGATGTGTTGTTTTGTGTCGGAAAGTCCCCATCCAGTTGTCAAAAGCATGTGAGAGTGTGATTGACCAAATGAAACCATATTCTTCATTGTGGATGTTATACCTGGTTTTCGAACAACGGCAACTTGCTCACCACCCATTTCATAGCGGATCTCATCAAAGAGGAATGCCAAAGCATTGTTGGAAAGATAGCATACTTTGTTCACTTCTTTTGGAATGAATTTTCCCTCAATGTAAATGAAACTGTCGGCAATGTCCAGTATTACATCTTGATTGTTGATTGCAATTCGGATTTCATCTGAATTCTTGAACAATGGTGATCCGTACGGCTTATAGGTATGCTCGTGCAGACTTATGAGAGAATGATCGACCACTGGTTCATTGAAAATATTCAACTTGTCACTGTTTGCTTCGAGTACCATTTTATTGTCGAATTCGGAGTCCAATCGAGTTTAGAAAATTAAGATCTCTCGCTGACAATGTATGTCTTTGTCGTTCAGCATACACTTGTGGAATGACCTTCTTCCTGGCAAAGCTTTTCTTTTGACGATATTTGATGAATGACGATCTTTGTTTGGTGAAAATATTTCGTATTCACTGTTTTGTCGTTTGTTGTAGCAAAAACCCATTACATTCGTTATTGTAATTTCTTCAATTCCAATATGACAACTATTTCTTCCACACTACCGAAATCAATGAGATTATTTCGATGATCCAATATGCGCAGAGTAATGTTGTCGATGAACTGACGTCCTTCCGGGCTGATGGGCATATAAATAATGTTGTTTGGCTCTTTTGTTATATTATAACCCGGCTCAACATCAACATCAAATGAAAAAAGAATATGATTCTCTTCTTCATTTATGTATGATCCTGAAATGATATTGCAATCCAATCGAATGAGTCTCACGGGTACAATATTCACAGGAGATGTAGATTCATGCATGCGATTTGCACTGAATTCTTTCTTCTCGAATCCCAACAGGGATGCTATTGAGTTTTCATGTTTCAGGTT
>JAFIRS010007994.1:0-20287 GCA_018342105.1 Gonioctena quinquepunctata | reverse complement strand
CGACAAAGTAGCAGCTATCTTAATAATTGGTGAATGTAGAAACAATTTCCATGCAGCGAACGACTGTTTAATGAGAGGTACCCCGATCGCCCTATACCGAGGGTTTATTTGAGGGAGCTTCTTCGGAAGTTTGAAGCATCAGGTAGTGTTCAAGATGCCAAACGGTCTGGTCGACCAACAATTAGTGATGACAAAAAATTGACATAATTGGAGAAATGGTAGTAAACTCTACTTCTTCCACAGCCCAAGTTGCGTCTATCTGTGAAGTCAGTCGAAGGACAGTACATAGGGTGTTGGCTGAAAACAAATTTCATCCATACAAATTAAAAATGGTGCACCAACTTTCAGATGATGACCCCGACCGAAGACTAGAATTCTGTGAAACTATGTCCAATAAAATGAACCAACAACCAGGCTACATACAGACAATTTGTTTTAGTGACGAAAGTACTTTCTTTCTCAATGGAAATGTTAACACTCAAAATGTGAGGTATTGGAGTGACACAAATCCTCACATCTTTCGTGAAAAACATACTCAATTTCCAGAAAAAGTAAATGTTTGGGCAGGTATTTTGGGAAACCACATAGTTGGGCCTCTTTTTCTCAATGCTAACTTAACCGGTGAATTGTATCTGGAGATGTTACAAAATGATATTGAGGCGTTAATTCTTGAAATTCTAGAAGATAATCCAGATGAATTCGACAACTTGGAAATAACGTTTCAACAAGATGGTGCTCCTGCACACTATTACGGTGCAGTAGACGTTACCTAGATGAAGAATATCGTGTTAGATGGATTGGACGACGGGTTCGATCGAAGGGCCCAAAGCTCGGTCACGGACCACCCATAGTTTTTTTTTCTATGGGGTACTTGGAAATCTAAGGTTTACGCTACAGCACCTGATAGTATTGCCATTCTGAAACAACGAATTGTTGAAGAATTAGGGCAATTCCGCTGACACACTGGGACGAGTACGACAAGAGTTTAGCAATAGGATGCATTACTCCCAGGAAGTAGATGGAGCACATTTTGAACCTTATATGAGAACTGGTTCTTAAATCTTTATTAATTAAATGCGAAACTATAATTTTCGTATTTCTTCTTTATCAATAAAATCAGTCAAAACCCCAAATAAAAATTGGTATGACTGAATATATTTCAATACCTTTCAAACGGACTGTTCACTTGCCATGGGGATTTAAATTATTGGTCACAGTGGCCTTGTGACGTCATTTATGACTATTGCGTCACCTGTTATAAGTTGAAACGCCTACATCCGTTTATTTCCACCCTCCAAATTTCATTATTATAAGTATACCCGTTCAAAAGATACGAGGGGGGGAGGGGACTTTTGACTAGCACTGTATATATATATATATATATATATATATATATATATATATATATATATATATATATATATATATATATATATATATATATATATATATATATATTTTAAATATTATTTAGGTTCTTGGTTCCGATTCATAAATTAAAATCGGGGAATTATTAAGTCGTTTCCCCCTGGCCAGGGGCTTCTTCGTATTTTTTCTTTATTTTCATTGTTTTTAGTTTGCATTTGGGAGAACTTAATGTTTGGTTATGAAGAAGTGGAGTAGATTCAGGGCTACATCATAATAAAAAGATTCGTAGGGGGTTTTTATGTTGGGGTTAGGGTCACACTATAGGTATAATGTAACATTATCTCTTCTTGTTCTATTCCCACAATGGTGTTTACTGTTCAAGGCCCGTTTCCTTCAATCGTGGATGCACATTTATAAAACTAGTAAATGTAGATGATGTCTGTTTGGATATCTATGTTGATACAATTAGCAGCGGCGCTGGAATTTTTCCCTGTTTCATCATAAACGAAATGCATATCTGTATATTCTTCAAATAAATAATCATTTTGAAACGATGTTCCTCACTGGAAATGATGACAGATGACTTGACAATACTGAAAACTGTTTTGGGTTACTGTCCCAAATTTTGTCTAATGTAAATATCAATATATCAGCGTGTTTCTACCAGGAACAATGAAAAAGGCTACGTTCCTTTTTTAGTTCCAATTTTTGTGTATGTTTCAATGTTTCGATAAATGGTATACTAAAAGCCCACCGCAAACTAGCATGAAACTTGACTTTGCAACTAGTGATCACGAATCGAAGAAATCTTTAAGTAGATATTAATGCACAATAATTGTTTTCTTCATCAAAAAAATGTTGATTGGATAATATTTCACTAGATAATTCAACAGGAAAAGGGTTTGATAATGATACTCCAACATAAACTTCCCAAAAAATTAAGTACTTATCTTCAGTTTTCACAAAAATTATTTCAGACCTTAAAACCCTTATCTAAGTGGATATTATGAATTTGAGGTTGGATTTGTTTGTCAATTGATCTGTCAAAAGAATCATATGCAGAAAGGGATGGTTACATATCAGTGACATCGATTCGATCAAATAATATGATGAATGAAAAAAATGGAGTTGTCCCGGGCTCATTCTGACTAATCCGTACTATTTCTGATTCTCCCAACATTAAAAACGTTCAGGAGGTTGACACATATTCCGATTTTGTTGTACGAAATTAGCATTATGCGATTATTGAACATAGAAAATAATGTCTCTACTGAGGACATATCTTCAGTTTTCTCAATTATTTTAGTAACATCCACTTTCAGGCACATGGAATGCTATGGCTTTTTGGTTGGTATCGATGAGCCAAACTGATGTCAAACGCTCATTTTTCCATTCCTTGTCTCAATAAAATACGAAGGAACATATGACCCATGCCATCGTAACTACGCCACTGGTTTTTCGAAAATAAAAATTATAACTTCAAATTAGCACGTTGATAAACTTGATTAGTATACCAAGTTAAAAAATTTCCTTCAGTAATTTTGGGAAAACAAATTAAATCCCAATTTCCTTCGTACTTTCGATACCCTGTATCTCAGGGGATGGATTTTAGACATACTTCGATGGACACATTTCATCTCTTAATGAGGTGAGGAGTCTGTTGGGGGTTTTTATTCTGACTCACCTGTACATATATATATATATATATATATATATATATATAAAATTAGATATATATATAATATATATATATAATATATATTTATATATATAATATATTTTTAAATAAAATATATATATATTATATTTATATATATATATATAATATATATATATATATATATATATATATATATATAAAAGGGTGAAGTTGTAATAGTTTTGTTTTCAATTTTTTTTTCTACCTTTCGTAAAATTTTCAAAGGGTAAATCTATTTTTTTTTTAATGGACTATCCTGTTATGGATTACACCCTCTATTTTTCCTATCAATATTAGGAATACTTTCCATTTAAAGGGGAAATTCGTCTATGTTTCAAATTTTCATAACCTTTGATTTTTTTTGACATTATAGCAGTTAACGTTTCTTAACTGTTTGTTTACATTGAGAAATTTGTTAATTATAGATTTGCCCATATAAATTAAACGTTGTTCACAGTGCGGGTCAAAAAAAAAATTTAAATAATTCTAATTCATACAGACGAAGAAAAAATCGAAAACACCTGAAATTTTAATCTTCGTCATCCAAAAACCCTATGTCCCCAAAATATAGGAGGGTTTATCATTTTGGACATGATCTATGGGAAAATAAATGTAACACAAAACATGCTAAATGGATAACTGAGAACAATGAATTACAACAAAATGTATTACCCAGTAACTGAAAACAGGCGTGAGTAAAACATCAGCGAAAAGAATATTATTAAAACATAAATATCACCCTTATAAACCAGAATTCATACATACGTTGAAAAAATGAGATTGCGAACAGAGATTTGAATTCTGCGTGTGGTAGCAAGGAGATATAAAAGAATACAGACAGTTTTCAAAGTGTATGTTGTTTTCTGATGAGGCAAGTTTCACCTCAAATGGAGTAGTGAGTTCGAAAAATTACCATTGGTGCGCCGAAGAAAATAAATTTTTAAAATATAATGCTAGGATCAATATTTCTCCAAACAAACGTTTCGTGTGGCATTTTCAATAATAAATTGATTGGTCTATTTTTTTTCCGTGATAATATAAACAATGAATGTTTCCCTTTTCAACATGAATACCCCAAAAGAGGTTATCTTGACGATGGAAGATAGTGACTAAAGTTTATCTTTCAGTCGCAGATGATTCCACATCTGATTTAATGAACATCCTGTTTATATTTTCAACAAATCAACAATGAAATGATCTTACCATAGCAAGGAAGACAACGGCCATGGTTTCAGCTTGACGGAGCATCATCTCATAGTACGACAATAATCAAATAATATCTTGATGACAAATTGGAGAGTAAATGCATTTGTAGATACTCAATATATCCAGCCTCTATCCGTTAGTAAACAGGAAAAGTAAACTTTCCCTGAAAAATAAAGTTATGATCTACAAAATGGTTTTCAGACCTGTCATTTTGTATGCCTCAGCCGCTTGGGGCCAGACCTGCAGAACGAGCATTTGCGTCCTGGAACGGGCGCAAATGAAAGTTCTGCGTATGATAACGAACGCTCCGTGGTACGTGCGGAACGAACGGATACTTGAGGACTTAAATCTGCCTTCCATCAGAAGTATCATTAGAGAACGCAATCAGAGAGTATTTGATTGTGCAATAGCCAGAGAATCTCTTGTGAGGGAAGCAACTGATTACAATATTGACGACCCTTCGCGTTTAAACGTCCCAGGCGCTCTCTGGAGTGATGGGCTATTTATTAATCCATACAGGGTAGTGAAAGCTGCATCCTCTCTAGAAATTAATATTTTTCAAAACTTTCAGATCAAAAATTATTTCTCGGCTATTTTTGAGAATCACCACCATGGCAATGACTGGAGATTCTTCTTTAGTCCTTGTCCAATCAAAATTCAAATTTCGTGAATGGCTGTAGCCCACTTGTTTTTATGTTGAAAGAGTAAGAGCCTCCGGGTTACACTCGAATATAATAGTGATAGTAGACCCTGAATATATCCAGCAAGATTTCTCGATCTCGGTCCTTTAGATGCAATGATTAAGAAAACAGACCTTCTGCTGTGCACTCGTTCCATTTCCATCGGTTTTTTTGCCATTACCAGTGATAATCGTATTAGTTATAACCGAAAATAACACATATACTTACGAAATATTATAGTCGCTGCTTTATGAATGCGAAAGCTGAGTCACCAAAATGATCCGACTAACTCTCAGGTCGCGCCTAAATTTCTTTTTTTTTGTTTTAATTTAATAATATAGAGGATTTCATAATAAAATAAAACTTATGTAGTATATGGTCGATAAACTTATCAATCCGTCATAATTAATTATTCAAATAATACTTCGTATATTAAAAATGGAAGAGTGATTTTTTTGACACTCGATAGGGGGTGAATTTCATATATATATATATATATATATATATATATATATATATATATATATTATATATATATATATATATATATATATATATATATACCCTTCCAACTATAATGAGTATGATCTTTGTGTGATAATTGAGTTAAGATTCATAAACAATTAAACCTATTTTTTAGGTATTTTTTCGATGCTCTCCAAGATAAACAATAAATGGTTTAAACTCATTTTTTCTGTCTAGGAATCTCATATTCTACTATATAAGATAGCTGATTTTTCCAAATTTATTTTGCAATGGAAAGTATTTTTCATTTTGGAAATGACTCAATACCTCCTGGTGTTTTCAGTTTTTTCGTGATGCAACTTTGGTATGTATGAATGTGAAATTGTTTGTAACATTATTTGTAGGAAATTTTATACCCTACAGCTCTAATTCAATAAAAAAAATCAGGATATCAATATGTTTTGAGTTATTTATCAAAATTAGAAAAAACTTCGAAATTCACAGCAGAAAGTTGGCATAACTTATATTAAATTATCATAATACTCATTAATACGATCTGAGTTGGGAGAAACAATATTACAAATGGCACTGTATTGGTAACTTCTCACAACTCAGATCATCCGAATGATTTCCAACTCATTTCAGCTTCCTTTTTTACAGAGTACAATTTTTTTTATATTTTTGCCCCCGGGACAAAAAGCAAAGAAATCTGAAATAACTGAGAAATCAGTACACTTTGTAGTTAGGTCAGTATCTTCATGTTTTGAATAACTTTTCCTGTATGATACTGCAAACTCTCAATACGATCTCAAGTTATTAGGTAGTCTTTCACCTTATCTCAGTTCATATATCTAAATGTGTATTTTTCTTGTGATAGGGAAAATATACAATTTTGAAAGCTCGAGATGATATAACAAGGATAATTCGAAATATTTTTGAATTCAAGAAATTGGTCAATATTCACAACCCTCAAATAAATTTCGCCCTAAGAAAATTATTATTTCACCCATAACCATCTGAACTATTGAAAAAAACATTTGTTTCGGCGAGTGTTCTTTATCATTATGTGTTAACAAACAAAATGTTGTGAAGCTGTCAACAATTTTATTTTATACTTTAAAATTATTTTTTCGAAGTTCCTTCCCTATTTGATTTTTTCGCAATTATTTTTTGTGATATTCCGTTTCCAATATTTTCCGATGAAAAATCCCGTCAACGATTCTGTACTGTTAAGCTTTACTATTGCGGAAATAACATTCATACGTAAACCATGAGAAGAACCAAGAAAATCCAAAATGAACGGGATGAACTGTTCGGGGTTGATTTTATTTATCTCTCCCGTGTCGATAAATATTTCATTTTCTAGAATCTTCTAGCTATCTGATTCAATGTAAATGCAGGTCGCATAAACCATATCGGATGTCGAATATAATGGAAATCAAGTCCAATATTGAAACCCTAATATTTATATTGGCTATCGTAAACCAGATATCGAAGATTTATTGGTTGAGAGAATCGATATAACTCACATGTGGTCCATTTATCATCGAAGATAGGCTTTTACTGGGTAATTTTGTACAATAAGAAGGGGGTTTTGGCGTTAGTTCAAGTTGTAATCAGTGAAAATCCTGGAGAATTATTATATTGCCGTCGCCGTGAACAATAAAGCATCAGGCATTTGTCGTTATTGAGATGATTTCCATCGTGATTCATTTGAAAAAAAAAGCTTCAGTCAGTATTGAACGCACTATTATTGTAAAAATCCCACGAAAAAGACCAATTTTACCTGAGAAAGTAGCGGATAAGATTAGGTACTTCAAATTCTCATGTATACGTGATCATCTTTTTTCGAGCAGAAACTGCGCAGTTACAATAATAATATGTTGCAAAAGAAATTATAATTGTTAGCACCATATAAAAACAAATTAATATTTGCAATATAAAAGGAAAACAATTCAGGTACTCTCAGGTACCTGTCTATGATATTTTGACGATTAAGTATACAAAATAAGCAGAAAAAAAGCATTTCAGAATAGATAAGTTGAATTGAGTTCATTAGATAGCCAGAAGTATGGTTTAATTTCACTAGACGGTAGGTTCAGTAGATAGAATATAGAAAATCATACTGATTTATGTTCAATATTTGCAACACAACGATACCATTTTGGCCCTTGAAGGATCTGTCTATGATGCTCTTCTTATTACAGAATTTACTGAATCAATATACAGTGCGGCTTTTAATAGCCACCCCCGGGTTAACTTCTGAACGGTTCGACGTAGAACAATGAAAAAAGAATGGATTGAATGATATCACCGATAACTACTTTCTGAAATGAAAGACATTGTGATTGCCCGATAGATGGCACATCAACTTGGAAATTTCTAATAGCAAGGGGGGTCAAGTGGCACATCGTTGAAAAGATAATCCAATTCTCTTCCAAACCATCATATTGTTTTTTTTAATTTCGTTCGATCTTTTTTTATAATATGCATTTGAAATGTAGAATAAGTGCGGATCTGAATGGTACCGTTACCTCAATTACCTTTGAGCCATTTGATGTGAACCAATGAGACATAAAATTCATTGAATGGTATTACTGGTACTACCTTTTGAGAGAAGGTACATTATAATTAGGCCCTGCTCGACAGAGGGCGCTGGGTGCACATCAACTTGAAAATTTCGAAAGGCATAGAGGTCGACTTGCACATCGTTGGAGAGGTAATTCAATTTTTCTTTCAACTATGGTTGTTCTACGATTGCGAGTGCAGCTTTCTAGCCTCTTTTCCTTCACCCCTCACTGTTCACTTTTGAACGCTTCGACATAGAACAACGGGACCATGACTCTTTTGAAATTCCAGTTTCACTTTATGGAAAAAAGTGCTCAATTACAAGTTTTGTACAAATATTTATTCTACTTTTGTTGTAACAATAACAAATGTTACAATAACTTGTTCACAATTTATTCGATCAGTTTTGACCCAAACTTATGTAATTCAGGTTATTAAAGCTGTTTCCAGATAAAACAAGGATCTTAGGGTAGATGAATAAAATGATATTGTTGTTTTTTATCTCAACCTGGTTCAAAATTGGAACATGAGGTCCCTGTTGGATTCCAAACACATTTTCTCAATAAAATGTTTCGATATCTTTGTCAATTTTACCCCATTTTTCGGCACCACACACAACGTTTTTTTTGAATTCCCGACAAATCTGAGGTCACTTGATATAAGTCGCAAAGGATTCTCCAGTTGTCAGACATGCAGAAACGAACCGCCATTAGAGTTTTTCAGAAACTTCAATAACTTTTTTTTTCCATATATAGCCAACTTTCTGACACGTATATTAGGGTGACCCATTTTGACCGCATGATAATAAGTAAATTTTTTGTAATTGATGGATTGAATATTTTCAAGGGGTCGCTCAAGAATTTTTAAAATTTCGAAAATGGTCAAAATTCGAACTTTTTTGTTTTTATTTTTTCTTTGTCATGGCGGCAATTGTTTGAACCTTTGGAAAAAATTACATCCTCAAAATTTTAGCTCAAAGTATACATTTTCAAGGGTTGCTCAACATGAAAAGGGAAACATTCTCAATTGAATATTGATATTGATTTTTCTGTGAATTGAAAAATCCACGATAAAAATGAAGTTATTTTTTGTGAATGTCTAACAGAAAACAACTATTTCCCCGGCTAAAGCCACGCTGGACATTGAACTACATCATGTTCATATTTTCAACAAATCAGTCGCTCAAGAATTTTGAATCTTAGGTAGTACTATGAATTAGAAGTTTCCGAGCGACCTTTGAATATTAATTTTTGGGCCTCTTTTTTTCTACAACCCATCAACATTATTATGAACCAATATAGTCCACGAGATACATGAAACTACCAACGACTAACTTGTTACTAGCATACTTAATTAATATGGATAGTGAAAAAAAAACAATAATTAAAAAAATTGTTCACTCATTGATCAGAAGAAATTCAATGTTCTCAGACTATTGATTCAATTTGAAATATGGAACTGAAATAAAATAAATTAGAAGTTTGTGTTATGTATTTTGAATTGTGTAATTACAATTGTAAATAATATAAAAAGGTGTTCATAGCAAATGTTGTAAAACAATTTTTTTTTTGTTTAAATTATTGTTATGAGAATGAATACATTACGCTCCTGCGTTGTTTACCTCGTACAGACCAGACGTTGTGACGGTTTTTTAATCAGGTGAAGTTCCAGAAATATGACGACGACATCACGCTGAACTTTCCTCATCGAATAACCTCGATGTTTCCGCGAATTGCTCAAAGATTCTGGATACCAAAGACGAGGATATACAGTGCTTCTCAAAAGTCCGCTCCCCCCCTCTTACTCTTGGAACGATCATACATAAACAAGTGAAATTCGGAAACAGAATATTGAAGGTTGTAAACTTCCCTACTAGTGATGATAGATGACGAAATCGTCAAAGATGACGTCACAAGGCCATTGTGACCAATAATTTCAAATGGAACCCTACGGCAAGCGACACCTCTTTTAAAAGGTATCGAGAAAACCTATTCAATGATACTAATTTTGTTTGTGTTTATGGCAGTTTTGGCAACACGCTTTTAAAAAACGCAAAGCTATGATGAATTGAATCAGTTAATACTAAAATTCCAAATTCAAGCTCCGCCTCTGGATAGTTAACAGATAAGCTGACGTTTTTGTTAGTCTCCCTAATTCGACGTTTTTGTAATTGTCCAAGTTATATATATATATATGATATGGTATATATGTCAAATTAAAAAGGAAAAAAAGGGCACAATGGTATTCAAAAACTGCTATGATTGTTTTTATAATTTTTTTCTGAGAGGTTTGTATCTTGTAGGGTTTTTCGATCATCATCATTATGTTTGATCAGTGCATTCAATTGGCACGACCTATAAAAATATACAAATCCAAATTTAGAAATAAATATTCAGAATTCAACTGAACATTATATTTATATGCGAAAAACTTCCTGTATACAAAATTAGAACAAAAGGGCAACATGACAGAAAAATGCCAAAATTATTTTCCTGTTAAATGATCAAAATAATGAAATTTGAGAACAGGAAAATGGTACATGTGTAGAAGTCAAATTTGAAAATAAAATATGTATAATAGGTAGGAAGTAGAATAATGTGTTTAAATTAAATTTGCTTATAGTAAAAATTGATATAAGATAACAAAAAGTGATGGTTACCAAGGAGAAAATGAAATAAGCGTGGAGAAAAAAAAATGAAAAACGAAGCATATTAGAAAATTTTATGATCGATTTTATGGGAAAAATGCCAATAACTGAAGTATATGAGAAACATCAATAGATGCAATCAGTTCAGAATCAAAACGTAACCAGGGACTATCAAGAAACTACTTACCAGGAATTGGAGGTTGTATTTCCAATACGTGACTTCACCAGCGGTAGGGAGGCTGAGCATTTGCATTTGCATTCACAGAACATCCCAGGATTTGTGTGAGTGCAAAGCATAACTCATAACAGGTACTTTATCCCCATAAACTTAATAAAGTGATAACATTCATCGAACCGCCACGTTGTTTTTGGTCCATTTACAATAACACATAATTTTGAGTGGCAACTTTCTTTTTCCATTCATCACTGCTGTATGGGGTCGGCTTTAGAATAGCCCCATGGTAAATCCTGCCTGTCGTAAGAGGCGACTTAAAGGATAACCGTAGGTGAAAGATGGTCTCATCGCCCGGTGAAATACCACCATATCGACCTTGTGTGCTGTGAAATGGATCATTCCATGTTTCAGTGATTGGTCGATACTTTCCGGTCTCCCTCTTTCCTTTTCCCCAATTCCTCCTTTATTTTCAGGTGCATCCTAATAGTAATAATGATGAAGTCTCCTAGAGTAAAACACTCCGGAAGCAAAATACCTCTCCATTCGGATTTCCGGGCAAGAGGTACTCGAGGGGACTCAACATTAAAGATTAATTTTTGCAACATCCGCGGACTCAACAAGAACATCAATGACGTCCACCATCACCTACAGACAAAAAAACCGGATATTCTGGCTCTAACAGAAACACAAGTAAACTCGTCCACCAACAAGGTCCATATGCTTTGTCCTGGTTACGAACTCCATTCTCGATTCAGGTTCAAAGGTGGAGTCTGCCTCTACGCTGAGGCTAACCTTTCATGCCAGCGTGAAGAGAGTTTGGAACCGAAAGACTTTGATGTGATGTGGTTCAAGCTATCTGATACCAAACTGACTAAGTTCCTCTGCTGCCTTTACCTATCACCTAATGAACCTTCATATAACGACCTCTTCGAGTTTTTATCACTCAAACTGGACTACATTCAGGAGAACCATCCAACAGCTGAAACCATAATCATGGGAAACTTTAATGTACATAACGCTGCCTGGCTCAAATTCTCTAACAAAACAGATGATGCGGGTCGTCAAGCCGAGGCCTTCGCCATCACTCATGGTCTAGAACAACTGATCGAGCTACCAACCCGCATCCCTGATGTCAACAACCAGTCTGCCAATACACTAGATCTTTTCCTCACCACCAATCCTGACCCGTATAGAATAGAAGTTTGTGCCCCACTTGGAAACTCTGATCACACCCTCATCTCCACAACATGCTCTTTCCATTTACCATCGAGCTGCACAATACCACCCCGTCTCATGTGGCATTACAATACGGCCGACTGGGAAGGTCTTCGTATGTTTTTGTCAGCGTTTCCATGGAAGAGAGTTTGTTTCTCTTCAGTAGATCCAACACGATGTGCTGAGACAATTTCTGAAATCATCATGTTGAGGATGCAAACTTACATACCGAATACCGAAAGAAGAACATCATCCGATAAGACCTGGTTTAACAGAAACTGCTCTGGAGCTGTGGCTTCCAAACAGGCAGCATACCATCGATGGCTAAAAAATCCGGGCCCTGGGACCAGAGCAGCATATGTTGAGGCTAGAAGCATATGCAAAGAAACAATAGAATGCTCAAAAGATGCCCACAATGCCAAAATAAGATCAAAACTTGCTGAATGTCCTGACGGATCCCGTTCATTTTGGTCTTTCGCCAAAGCTGTGGGAAAAAACTTCACTCCCAGATCATTTCCTCCTCTAACCAAAGAAGATGGAACACTAGCAACGACTGCCCAGGAAAAAGCCAATATCTTTGCGCACCTATTTGCTGGAAATTACACTCTGGATTCATCGGGAAAACAACCCCCGAACATTACACCTATTGACAGTCACATGCCCGAGATCACCTTTCGCCAACGTACTATCAGAAAGATTTTGCTGGGTCTCAACACCAACAAAGCCTGTGGATCTGACGAAATCCCGCCGATTGTTCTCAAGAAATGTGCCCCCGAACTAACACCTGTTCTTTGCAAGTTGTTCAACCACTCTTACAATTTGGGGTATTTCCGTCAATTGGAAAATTGCAAGAGTACAGCCAGTCCCTAAAAAGGCAAAAGGCCCTACCTAGCAACTACAGACCTATCGCACTGCTATCTATTATTTCAAAGGTCATGGAAAAAGCCATCAAAATCGAGGCTCATGAAATATCTGGAAGACTCAGGAATTGTCAACGATAGGCAATATGGCTTCCACCATCAGAGATCAACTGGTGACCTGCTCGCTTACGTCTCACATATATGGCAGCTATTTATTGAAAAGTATGGAGAAACTTTAGCTGTGGCATTAGATATCTCCAAGGCGTTCGATCGAGTTTGGCACCAGGGACTCTTCGCCAAGCTTCCGTCTTATGGCTTGCCCCCTCAGCTGTGTTCTCTGCTTGCTAGTTTTCTCTCAAACAGGTCTCTCCATGTAGTGGTCGATGGAGCTTCATCTGACACTCTACTCATAAATGCTGGTGTTCCGCAAGGATCTATTCTCGCACCAACACTATTTCTACTTCACATCAACGACCTGTTGAAATCAACTTCATGTCCAGTACACAGCTTTGCCGATGATGGTACCCTCCATACCGCTTTCTCTTCCAGGGCCCCTATATCAGCCCGTGAAACCAGAAATGAACGAGGAATAAATGTTAATAATATAAATATGGACTTAGCAACAATTCTCGAGTGGGGATCTAATAACTTGGTAGAATTCAATGCAAACAAAACACAAGCATTTCTTTTCTCTAGAAAAGCCGATCTCACTGTGCCTAACATAACTTTGTCAGGAGTAACCATACCACTGAAGTCATCCATATCGATGCTTGGTATTACTATCAGCAATAACCTTTCCTGGGAAAATCACGTGAGGTCCATTGCCAAAAGTGCATCCCAAAAACTTGGTTTTTTGTTTCGTGCCAAGAGCTATTTCACCCCCACTCAGCTGCTCATGATCTATAAGGCACAGATCCGACCTGTCCTGGAATACTGTTCCCATATTTGGAGCGCAGCACCTAAACATATCCTATATCCTGAGGCTATTGGATTCTGTCCAAAAAAGGGCAATTCGTCTCGTCGGTGATGCCTCGCTTACAAACTCGCTCACTTGTCTGGAACACCGAAGAAAAGTTGGCGATTTGTCTCTATTTTATAGATATTTTCATGGGCGATGCTCTTCTGAAATATCAACAATCGTTCCTGCTTTGGCAGTCTCTTCGAGATTAACCCGTCAAGTTCAGTCATCACACCCCTTCGTGGTCACTTCGGAGACCTGCAGAACATCACTTTCCAAAGACTCGTTCATCCAACGAACAGCGAGGCCTTGGAACTCATTGCCTAGGGAGGTGTTCCCCGAGGCATACAACCTCCAGAAATTTAAGAAGAACACCAACTCCTACCTTCTTTCCCTTGGTTTCCACGATGTTCTCTGAACATTACAGGATATCCCTTTTCGTGGGAACCAGAACATAAAAAAAAAAGTTACTGAGTATAACCTATAAATATTTATTTTAGAATATGTTAATTTTTGACTGGTTAGAAAATATAATTATTATAAGTTAGATATCTCAGAGATAGGTTGGATTCGAACAATAATTCCAATGAAAAACAAGTATCTAACTTTTTCTGGACTCATAATTTATTATTTGACCATATTACAATCAATATTTCAAATATAAACAGTATATTGACATCAAGCAAAGGAGTATATGGCGCTGCTGCAATCCTCCTGAGATTGGGAGAATCATGTGTCCATTATATGAACGAATCAATTGATGGATCAATCCCATCAAACAAACAATGAAATTCACACAATTTTTTACTAGAGTTCCTTATTTGCTTTGATTGGAAATATATGATTTTGCATCATTCGAATGAGTTACCATATTATCTGCAGTTCAATCATTACCAGTATCCATGTGATACAACTTAACAACACCATAACACCTACACTGCAATATGATTCAAACTGTTTGGATGAATTGATTGAATGAACAGTAATGTTCTCTTCCCCAAATAATATGGACTACTCTGCATCCTACGAAACATTCTCAATCATAGTATAATCCGATCAGTAATGTATGTATTACTGATCTACATATACCTGTTAACATTGAAATACATTGATATCATCTTGATTGGGTGATCCATGGCACACAGAGAGAAACACATTCCGGTATTCAGTTCGCTGCTAATCATAGTTATTGAACTATCAAATGGTTTCTAATGTCCTAGAGTGATACGTCGGATATGTTCTGCAACTTGCAGAGTCTGCGAAGTCCCAAACTGCACTAGTATTGTCGTTAAATTTCATGTATCTATTACGTGTTTGGGAATCTAATGTTCAACGGAGTTGTCTGATGAATACAAAAGTTCGTGAAACAGAAATGCGATCGACTACGGTGCTCAGTTCGGAAAATATGAAAGAATCCAAGGCTATTCTTTCGAAAAATGTATTCTCTTGAATTCATATTTTGAAGTTCAGGGTGTTTTCTGACTCCTTGTGCTCCGATAGATAAATAATGTTGTTTTTACCAATTTTTGAGGAAGTTCTTCGGTAGAAAATATACACAATAATAACACAGGCTCTGTTAGCTCATGGCTGGAAGACACCATTGTCTGCCTATGCCAATAACCTGCTGATGGAAATGGATTATGTTCAGCTCCTGCATGGAAAAGCAACATACCAAACTCTACTCTAGGTAACGTTCATAATAAATGAATCAGTAATTTCATGGGCAGTGTAGAGTTGTGAGAGCTCATTCAAGGTTTGACATTTGCCAATGAGTTAGCTGGCTTTCTAGGTTGTTTCACGTATAAATTGATGAAACTCCATTCTATTAACTCATAAAAACTCCATATCTATCTATTTGACATTTTCGTATAAATTGATGGAACTCCATTCTATTAACTCATAAAAACTCCATATTTGACATTTTCCAAAAACTGAAGATTTGAATCTCATGTACCTCTTTTTTACACAATGAGTAATTGTTGTATGTGTTTCATATTTTTTACTGCTCCTCCCTGTAGTTCAGGAATTGATCAAGGCAGAATGGTCTTGTAGGAGAGACATATTGTAATTAGAGATTTTGAATTAAGAGTGATAAAACATAGCACAGTCGTGAAGGAAACCTGAAATTTAAGGGGAGGTTGAAGATGGAAAACAGACTTCCAGGAAAACTATCTCTCAGCGGTAGTAATGTGTCAGAAAATTCCAAGAGGATCAAACAAACTTCCAAAATGTACTTGCTAGCTTCGGGCAAAGAAGCAAAACCGAACTGGCCATTCTGCTAAATATAATTGTAGAGCTCTTAAGTTAACAAAGGAGGAAAAAAAAGTTCCTGAAACAGTGATTTATGCTATAGAAGAATATGTATCTCCTAAGAAAAACGTTCTTTATGAAAGATTTCTCTTTTACCATACAGATAAGAAAGTTTTTTTAATTCACAACGGTTAAAAATGAGGAAAAAAAAAAGTTTATGAAACAGTGATTAATGCAATTGAAGGATATGTATTCCTCTTTTACAAAAGAGATAAGAAAGAAGGTGAGCGTTTTGATCATTATTTTGCCGATTAGAAGGAATTATCATAGAACTGTGAGTTTGAAGATCAAACTGACTTTATGGTTCGTAATAGATGGTTCTTGGTATCAATGACAATGCGTTGCAACAAAAATAACTTGCCAAACAGCCGCACTTTCAAAGAGTCAAATGAAAGATATTCAGGAAAAATAAAAGCGAATAGATGAAATCAGAAAAAGAATAGATATTATGGGATAAGAGGATCACTAAGAGAAAATAGTCAATTCAACAAAGCGTATCAGTTCAATAAAGTGCAGAAGGAAGGAAACCAGCCAGATTATGAACCATGAAGCAGGTGAACTGGTCAGAGATGGTTTCATTTGCAGAAATTGTGAAACATTTCATCAGCTGAGATCTTGTCCTGCCAATTATTCAATCATTTTGAGAGGTTCGGCAGAAATAAAGTCGTGAAATGAATCCATGGCAAGAATGAGGATGACATTGACTCAGATGGAGATGTGCTGATCACAAGTATAGAAATAAATGAAGTTCAGATGAATAATTATTGGAAGGAATTGGTCAGAGTTGAAGAGCCATATTTTCACTTCAAGATTGATACTGGATCTCAAGACAATGTTTTATCATGTATACATTTTCCTAAAATGAATGGAAAGGTAGGTGGCAAGCTGAATATGAAGCAGACAAACATTATCTTGAAGTCTTTTGGCAGATTTGAAGTCAAACCATAGGGTGTCGTGAGCATGAACTGTGAATCCAATGATAAAACGTGTGTAGAGAAGTCATAGTTGTAGACACAGATGTTAAACCAATTTTGAGTCTCAATACAAGTATAAGTTCGAATATTATCAAACAAGTTGATGAAATCAGTGGACATTTCATCGAAATTAATGAGGATATATTTTCAGGAGTTGGCAAATATATATGAAATAGAATTGAAACAGAAAGTGAATGCGACACCAGTTGCTAAACCACCATTTGCTTTGTAGGGAAGATTGAGAAATTCGTTAATTGATAAAAAAATAAGGGAATTATTTGAAAGTTTGATGGTCCTATAGAGTGGCTGAGTAACTTAGTGATTATAGAAAAAAAAAAGATGAGTCACTGAAAATATGTTAAGATCCAAAATATCTGAATGAAGCTTAAGAGACAGAGAGAGAGAGAGAGAGAGAGAGAGAGAGTATTGTTTGATTCCGACTCTGCAGGAGATTAGTGTACATTTAACGAATAAATGTTATTTTTCTGTTTTGGGTTTCGAAGAAAGTTTTTATCATATCCCCCTGTGTGATGAATCGAGCAAATTATGTGTCTTTGGTACACCTTTTGGTGTCTATCAATTTAGCAGATTTCCTAATGGTTTGAATCGTCCCCCAGAAATTTTCCAGAAGTATAATTCGAATATATTTGGTGATATAACAGGTGTAGTGGTCTATTTTGATGGCTTGCTGATTGCAGGATCATCTCCTGAAGAACATGATAAAACTTTGAAAATCGTTATTGAAAAAGCCAGAAAATTCAATGTGAAATTGAACAAAAATGAAATCTAGTACAGACAAACACAAGTACGGTATTTGGGACACGTATTTGATAGAAATAGCATGCGTCCTGATGATGAAAAAATTAGAGCTATACAACATTTGATGATACCAGAAAATAAGAAACAGTTACAAAGTTTATTGGGTATGATATACTATCACAGCAGTAATATTGCCAATCTATGGGCCATTGATGGAAATTTCACAAACAAATACTGTTTGGATTTGAACTGAACGTCAGACAAAATCTCTTAATGATATAAAAAATGAAAAATTCCAACCAATGTTTATTTTAAACTCATCCTGTTTCAGTAATATCGTAAAATGTGCTATCAAAATTTCGCAAGTCCTCCATTATTGAATTGAATCATTTGGATGGAAAACGCAGTTCAAATATTCGAGTTCAAAATTATTTGCCATTATCAAATTTATATTCAAAAAATTTCAAACGAAATTTTTTATTATTCGTCCATACTTGCGACTTCGACAATCCCACCGACTGCGCCAATAAACTATCAACGGGACAGTATATCACATTTAGAAAACTACAAAAAAACGCCTTCGTGGTTCTGAGTGTGGAATCTGACTGGCTTCTCTGATTGTTGGGAGATCATCCCATGAGATAATGTTTGTTCAGCATTCTTTTAAACAATGTTATCCCCACTTGTATAATGATTGGAGGTTGAATAAATATGTTTCGGGCTTCGTGTAAACCCATCTTCGGTCAAGGGAATGAATTTATAATCATACGTAATGATTGAAATGAATTCCAACTCATGGGTAACATCAAGCTTGTTGAAAATGGCGTATGAACACCTAGAAAGTGGAGAAGTTCGGAACTATACCGGGTGACATCGAAATCATTGGCCAGATCATCATTCAGTTTTTTTTTGGGTAAGACTTTTCACATTCGAGTGGAAGATATAGTTCCTTAGAACCCATATTCTCCATGAGAAGAACAATTGAATATCACTTCCGGTTTCACCGGAAATAGACCTAGGTCGAGAATTTTAAATAATCATAATAATAAATTCATTCACTCACATAATAATATAAGCAATACAATACGTTATGATAGAAGCAGTTTAAGATAATAATAATGAACACTCCACTAGAAACGTCCTATTGAATATCACACGACAATGGAGAATGGAGAATGGATAACAAATACTTAATACTAAAGTAAAAGATATGATGAGTAAATATACTCGGCAAGTAAAATACTTATTCCGAGACAGTGTAGCAATCAAAAAATATAAATATAAAATAAAAAAAATATAAAAACATAAGAACTACACACATATATACTATAATAACTGAATAATTTATAACAGAACACAATCAATTTTTTGAAATTAAAGCAAGAAACAGTAGATTTATTCAACATTGACTTTTAGAATATTTGAATTTGGATCAAATGAGATCCTAAATATTTTCACTCCATTTGATAAAGCAAAAAATTTCCTCTCAGTGAAATATCACAAGTAGAAATTTGTTTTTGAAATGACGGCGCAGGATAAAACTTTTCTGATACAAATATGGCGGCAAAGTGTCGTCATCGATCGTATTTTTTCAAGCAACCTAATGAAAATGCAAACAAACGAAGAACTTCGATTAGTTTTCGATAAAACATGCAAAAATGTTGATTCATCGCCAATCAGGATTCCTTTTAGTATTTATTCAAATGACATTTTGTCTCTTGAATTATCTCAAAAATTTTAAATAGGAAATTAAACTTTTTTTAAATTAACATTGAAGTATGAGTCAGTATCCACAGGTGAATGCTTGACGCGTCTTGTTTTTATTTTCAATTAAAGAATCAATAAAGGTTGTCTCTTTCATTGAACCTATAAGAATAACTAGTGTTCATAAATTTTAGGTTTTATTAATTTAATTTTTCTATTTTGAACAATTACACTGAATAAACTGCGGTTAAGAAACTCATTCAATCAATTGTTCTATCCGCTGACCACCTTCCACAATTGAATTCTTCTGATATTTTCAGTAAATAAGTTTCCCAGATCATATCAATAGCTTGTTTATTGGATTTTCTAGTTGGTGAATGAGTTGCGTACCCTTTTTCGCTTAGGAAATCCCCTATAATAGTACTAATGATAATAGTAATCTTTATTGGTCACGAGTACACTTACAGAAACTTCAACAAAACAACAAAACGTTCAACTGTCACTGTGTTTAACTGTAACTGTGCCTATTCATTGATCTGAGTAAGGCTTTTGACACTGTGAGCCACACTTCATTAATTCAAGCGTTAGAGAACTCGGGTATCAGAGGTATGGTGCTAAATTTATTTGGGTGCTATTTGAGGGCGCCAACTTCTTACCCACCCATTATTGAAAAAATCACTGTCACAGAGGAGCTACTCC
>JAFIRS010007993.1:0-20299 GCA_018342105.1 Gonioctena quinquepunctata | reverse complement strand
TTTGTCCCCCCCTCTGAAGGGTTGCGTCCAGCAGACTAACCCCCAAGCCAGACCTGTCAAAAGATGAATTTTTACCTACCATATCCATATTAATACTGTAACACCCTAAACAAAAAATTTTTTGATTGATCGTCTTCAAGATCCCCTTTAAAATGTTTTTATGTCACCTATTCCACTTAACAAACTTTGTGTATTACCCAATAGTGCTGACATATGTATCTCCTATTAACATGTTTACGAGATCCCCTATAAAACCCTCAAATCAGTGGAGGTAAACAACGATATATAATGATGAAAGTGAAAACTCAAATAATGGAGGTAACTACAGGGATGAAACCGGTTTTAAAATATCCAGAACGATTATAAGTGAAATATCTGATCAAGTTGGGATTTAAAAAAATTGAAAACATTTGACTAGAAAGCCATTTTTAATCTCTTTGGAAATATTTGTGTTTGAAAGCGTTGAAAAACCCCATTTTCTTTTAAAAAGAATCATAAAAAAAGAATTTTATAAATTCAAGAATATAATACTAAAAATGATGAATTGTTAAAAATTTGGTATCATTCAAATCTTGAAAGGAAAGTCATTTGTGGTCTTGTTAAAGGAAAAAATGGCCCGGGAAAATGTTTGAACTCCTTAGAATGAGAATCCTATTTCCACCAGAACTGTTTTAGGTAGATTTTATAGAATTATTATTATACCTATTATTATATATATATATATATATATATATATATATATATATATATATATATATACATATATATATAGTGCGCGTCGTCCATAAAGTAACGCATAAATCTATTATGAGCTAAATAAACAAAATTATAAAAAATTCCCGAAACAGGTCGATTTTGTAGTTTGATTTATTCTTTTTCGAATAATAATTTGATATACAGGGTAACCTAGCTTCGAGTAATGACGTCTTCACCGGTTTTTTCTTTTTTTAATTTCCAGAGTTACCTTGCTGTGCTGATTTCAGAAATGTATTACAAGTTGCTTCAAATTGGTACAGGGTGGACAACCATACGAAATGTGTTTTAAAAATTCAATTATAAAGTTGTTTGTTACTGTATTTTTTCAAAATAATGAATAAAGAATAAACGTAATAAAAATTATTGAATAAAATTAAGTAGTTATGCAGCTACTGAATACACTACCAAAACCAAATAAAAAAAATCATAGTAAAGGTTCAAATTGTTCTTCAATGACCACTAGATAATGACCTACTGGGTAATGTTCTGTATTTCTTGCCTGATTCGGTCTTTCAGGTCACGAATATTGTCTGTTAGTATAGACTTAACATTTCAAATAACTCCATGAAAAGGAGTCTAATGGACTAAGATCAGGTGATCTAGCGGGCCATTCCACTGTTCCCATTCTTTCTATCCACCGATTTGGAAAAGTTCTCTTTAAAAACTCGCGTACAATTGCAGCGAAATGTGGCGGTGCGTCATCCTGTTGGAACCAGATCATGCGGTCTAAATTATTGACTATTTGTATATCAGGAAAAAGCTGGGTTAATGTATTCTGTAAGAAATGCGGATACAATGCTCCTGTAAAATTTTTATCAAAAAATATGGACCAATAATTGTATTTCTCACAATACCAACCCACACATCGACCTTTTGTGGTCGTTGTGTATGATATTTCAACATTCAGTGTGGATTTTCATTAGACCAATAACGGGTGTTTTGCCAATTACCCTGCCTGTTCAAAGAAAACGTTGCCTCGTCTTAAATTAAAACGGTAACGATAAAATTGTTATTTCTATTATTTTGGTAAATCATATACCCCGCAGAATTCAGTTCTTCGTTCAAAGTCATCTTCAGCCAATTTATGGACGAGACGTACTCTATGAAGATGCCATTCAACTTTTTGTTTAATGTTCGATACGGAAGACTTTCCAATATTCAAATCCCTAGATAGTCCCCGCACCGTACAGTGTGCATTTTCAACTGCCAACAAAATTAGATTTTGTTGAATATTTCCATTACCTTGCTTTGGTGCATCCCTCACATGTCCCAATACTCTATATGTTCGCTTCATTCTGCTAATAGTGGATTGTAAAAACTTTTTAACAAAAAATTAAACCGACGAAATACGGAACTGAAAAGTAAAAAATAAAATAAACCTTCTTATTATCAATAACTAAGCTCCTGAACTAATGTAAGTAACTAATTTTGAGTCGGCGCCAAACAAACAAGCAAATGAATTAGATAGGGCTAGTTGCGCGGTGACATTCTGCTAATTTTTTTGTAGTAATTTAATGATCTTCATTGATTGTTCGTTTGGCGCCGACTCAAAATGAGTTACTCACATCAGTTTAGGAGCTTAGTTATTGAGAATAAGAAGGTTTATTTTATTTTTTACTTTCCAGTTCCGTATTTCGTCGGTTTAATTTTTTGTTAAAAAGTTTTTATTTTTCAATTTTTTGTGGCTGAAATCTACTAATTACTACCTACTTGTTTTTTGATTACTTCCAAAATACTTAGTTACCCACCTTACTTCAACTATTATCAGTTAAATAATATGATTATCTACTTTTACTATTTGTTGTAATATAGATTATTTTTTTTGTTCTGGTCAGTTTACTTCATTACTTTGTATATCATTCCATCCTCTCATAGAAAATAATGATTGTGACGGATGTAGGAAAACAAAAATAATGACATTAGCGATCTGTCATTGTCAACTACATATGTGGGTCAATGTTCACAAGTGAAAAATCAATTATTCCCTATTTTTCTACCCGTACGGGTTGATAATACCATTCCAAATTCAAATATGATCAACTATGAGGTATACCCTATCTAATGAGAACAGAATCATCCACATCCAAGATCTCAGAATAAAGTTATGCCTGATAGAATCGGTTAACGGACCAGAATTCAGAGGGTGAGTGATAAATATCCTTCATTTTGCTACCCTTAGGGGTGGATTTCATCTTTTAAATTCAAATGGGACCAACTAAGAAGTACTCATTATCTACTAAAAAAAGAATTATCGAAATCGGACATTTCAGTAAAAAGTTATGCGTGATCATACATAAAAAAAAAATATATACGAGTCGACTAGAGAACTTCCTCCTTTTTGGTTTCGTCGGTTGAATTCTCACGATGTGGGTGTATTTCATAGAATAACCTCTGATTGAGTCCGCATCATATCGCTGACACCAATCATGAATAAAATTTCAATCCTCTCCCTTTCAGATAAAGGCATTTTCAAAAAACATGTACGATAAATTAAGATCAGATTTCACGTACCTACTTTGAAGCGTTAACAATACAAAATTGAACTTTTAAGTTGATGACAGTTTTGAACGTCAAATGAAAAAACAAATGGCAAAAAATAATGAAAATATACGGTATAGACGGTATAGACGAGGAACAAAGATCACTAATGAAAGTGGTTATATACATTGTTAAAAATATACGGCGTTTTTTATAAATTTATCACAGTAGTTGTATAACAATGCGTAATTGCATTTAATATTTGTATTACGTTCATTCTTTATTTATTATTTTGTAAATTGCTTCAAATTATGGTATTGTTGCCCACCCTGTACCAATTTGACGCAACTTGGGATACATTTATGGAATCAGCCCAGCAAGATATCTCCGGAAATAAAAAAAAATGGAGTGATACATTAAAAAAACCGATGATGACGTCATTATTCGAAGAAATGTCCCCCTGTATATTAAATTATTATTTAAAAAAAGAGGAAATTAAAATAAAAAGTTGAACTGTTTCGGGAACTTTTTAATAATATTGTTTATTTGGCTACTAATGAATTCATGCGTTATTTATGGACTCACTGTATATATATATATATATATATATATATATATATATATACAGGGCTTTTCACGATGAGCGTTAATTAGACGTTTCTGGCAAACCAGACGACGGATCATTCTGAAAATTCCACAGTATGCATAAATTGATGGAATCTACACGCCTAAAATTTAAGACGATGCGGCGTTGCCGCTTCTACTATAAAGTAGCGGGTATTTTGATTTTTCAAACAGAACACACTGTATGTAATATCCTATTATGATTTTTTATCACATTGTTAACAACTTCATGTACTATTTCCCTATACCTATCTGTTACCGTTTGGAAGATATGAATTAATTTCATTTTTTTTTACCAAACATGTACTTTTATAAACGCTGATAATCTTGAACTCTCTGGTACTAAGACGATCGAATTCGAAATGGATTGGAGTGATACCATGAGGATCTTCACTTCGAGTCATATTTTCATTTGCCTCATACAGGGTCTTCAAAAATTGCAGATACTTTGTTCACATGAAAAAATGAGTGGAAGTCAATTTTTTCAAATGTTACACCCCATATTTTTAGCTCTACGTCCAATTTTAGATTGACTTTGTTCAGATAATCCTATTTTGAGTTCGAACCGTTTTCGAGATAAACTGTTTCAAACAGAAAATTACGAGGTTTCCTTCTATTTATCACTTATTTTTGAAATTTAACATCTTTTTATACTACGTAATATTTCTTTTCGATTTAGTTTTTCAACAGTCTAAAATCAGTCAATTCGAAATTGATATGTGTCTTAGAAAAAGTTACAATTTGTATGCATTGAGGTATTGAGTGTCTCTACCGTACAACATCGCAAATTAATATTTTTTAATAGTGTGCTTTGGGCAAATGATTGATCCAATTTTGAAACGTCAAACTTTCGTTGGTGGTTTCGACCAACTATATATACCAACTATAATAGGAAAATGTCAAGAATAGGTTACAGTAATGAATATTTCTTGAATTTATTGATAATTTATGGTGAGTGCAATAGAATTGCAAGTAGAACATGCCGAGTATGTCATGAAAGATATCCACTACTTCCGAGGCCAAATAAAAATGTGATAAATCGACTACTAAAAAACTGTAGGTTAAATGGAACCTTTCGTCCAAAATCATTCGTAGAAAGCCTGAAGTGGATGGTGATGACAATGGCATAACAGTTTTGGGATTTTTTTATGCATTTCCAAATGCTTCTCTACACGAGGCTGAAAGGGAGATGAGTATACCCCACGTGACAATTTATCGCATTCTTAATAAGCACAAATGGCATCCCTATAAATTCTACTATCTGAAAGAGACTGATATGCCTCGTAGAGTGGAATTCTTTAAATGGTTACTTGTCAAGACTCAAGAGGATGAATATTTCCTTGACAATATCAATAGGACAGATGGGGCCAAGTTTACAAAAAATGGAGTTTCCAATAGACACAACAGTCATCATTGAGCGCCAGAAAATCCCCATGTCGTTTACCAAAGGGGTTTCCAAGAAAGATGGCAATTAAATGTATTTTGTGCCATAAAGAATAGGTAAATTTTTTATATCGAGTTTTATGATGATAATTTGAATGCAACAAAATATGAAGATTCACTGACAAATGGAATTCAAATGATTTCAAATAATAGGCCAGGAAGAGAACTTGTATGGTACCAAATGGTTGGTGCTCCACCCCATAATTCTCGTTCAGTAAGCGAAGCTTCAACTGAAATTTTCGAAGACAGATGGATTGGTAATAATGGACCTTTTCGTTGGCCTCCAAGAACACCAGATGGCAATCCTTCAGATTATTTTATGTGGGGTTTCATTAAAAATATGCTTTACTACAACCAAGTAACAACAATGGAAGATATGAAATTGAGAGTTAGAACTGCTTTCAATAGTTCAACTCAGAAGCGCTACACATGGAAATATTTCGGAGAGATTACATGTTTGTTTAAGTAGAGTTGGAGATGTATTCGAACATATTCTGAAATACACTGACAATTGAATCAACTTACTAATTCATGAAATTATTTTCAGTTCGTGTGTGTGTGTGTGTGTTAATAAAACTATTGTTTGAAGAGAAGTTTCATTTGATGGTTAAAGAGTATTCTAATAATTATTTATTCATCGTATTATTTGTGACTGATGAAGGAACATCGAACGGAATCTGTTAAATTTCAAAAATAAGTGATGAATACAAGGAAACCACGTCAGTTTCTGTTTGAAACAGTTTATCTCGAAAACGGTTCGAAATCGAAATAGGATTATCTGAACAAAGTCAATCTAAAATTGGATGTAGAGCTCAAAAATGTGGAAATATACAGGGTGTTACTTCTACTCATTTTTTCATGTGAACAAAGTATCTGCATTTTTTAAAGACCCTGTATGAGGCAAATAAAAATATGACTCGAAGTGAAGATTCTCATGGTATCACTCCACTCCATTTCGAATTTGATCGTCTTAGTACCAGAGAGTTCAAGATTATCAGCATTTATAAAAATACGTTTGGTAAAAAAAAATCGAAATTAATTTATATCTTCTAAACGGTAACAGATAGGTATAGAAAAATAGTATATGAAGTTGTTGACAATGTGATGAGAAATCATAATATGATATTATATACAGGGTGTTCCATTTGAAAAATCAAAGTAGCCGCTACTTTATAGTAGAAGCGGCAACGTCGCATCGTCTAAAATATTTAAGGCGTGTAGATCATATTAATTTATGCATACTGTGGAATTTTCAGATTGATCCGTTGTCTGGTTGCTGGAAACGTCTTATTAACGCTCATCGTGAAAAGCCCTGTATATATATATATATATATATATATATATATATATATATATATATATATATATATATATATATACTGATTTGTTTGAAAATATGAGCAGGATTTTCAGATGTGGAATCATCTGCGACTGAAAGATAAACTTTAGTCATTGTCTTCCATCGTTCAAGATAACCACTTGTGGGGTACTCATGTTGAAAACGAAAACATTCTCAATTGAATATTGGATAGAAAGATTTTTCTGTGAATTGAAAAATCCACGATAAAAATAAAGTTATTTTTTGCGAATGTCTGACAGAAAACAATTACTTTCCCGGCTCAAGCCACGCTGCACATTGAACTTCATCTGATAGATATTGTGAAAGGACCCTAACTCAAAACAAAAATATGATTTTGATTGATTTAATTTTCTATTCCAGTCTTATTTATTTTCTATAATGATAGTTACATTGTCAGAAGCATTGTAATTGTACTTGCCAGTGACTTCAGGAGATGGTGATTTATCTTTTGAAATATAGTAGCTAGTTTCAAAACTTTTCTTCAGTTACAGAGATGAATTGTTACATCTGAACAAACAGACGAACTCAAAATATATGTTATAACATAGGTTTACAGGTGTTTTTTTTTCAAATTGGACTCTTTTGGTAACTTTTCAATCATGACAGTTAGAAGTTTGGTCGAGTGGGAAAGAAGATGGCAAGCTCTTTACAGTGAGTAAATATGAGGACTCCTATTCGAGATAGTGCGAAAAGTTATAATCAATTTAGAATCATTTTTCATTGTTTTCGAATATAAAACATTGTTTTGGAAGAAAAATCACAATATCAAGTAATCTTCGTATTAGCGGTATCTTATTCCAGATCCAACGCCTCCTACCCTCCAGGTAACACACTTTTTTTTCAATATTGATCTAGTCATGTTTTTCATTTCTTTGGATAATTCAGATGGTATTCAAAAAGCAACGATAAGTATCAAAATGAATCACTACCAATTGGAGAAAAAATATTCAAAATGGGCACTATTTAGACAAGTGCATTTTATGGTCCTAGAATTCTAATACACTGTTTTTCCTTGGATACCGTAACATGAAACTCGAAACTGTATCACTGAGATAAACCCACCAGTAATATTCCAGTGCATTCAGATCAGGAGATTGGGCATTCAACTCGAGCTACAATTGTAATCATTGTTATTTGGAATTGAACTTTTTCTAATACATAAATGATGCATATTCCGATTGTAATCAAATCAAATGAGTTTTTTTCTTCTGGTTGTTTTCCTTGGAGTCACACTGCTCTAGTAGTCTACTCGACAAGTTGAAATGGTCTAAATGAGAAATGTGTAAATATTTGATAGCTCATTGGATCTGGAATAACGCCTAGACGAATGTTCCAGAAGCGTGTATTATTACATACAAAATTGCAAAAGTTATAAACAATTGAAGATGAAAAAAAAATGGCATTTCGTTTTTTGCCACTATTTCATAAACTATTGATTTATAAGAAATTTCAAAAGAAAATTCTGATAGGGGAGGGAATTTCCAATGAAAAAACTCCCGGGACTCTATCTCCATTATCTATAATTTCATTTAACGTTTGAAAATGGGTCTTCAAGCGACATTTTAGTTGCGCAGGACGCTCAAAAGGAGTACGACACATTAATTATATTTAAGGTATTAAAATATTTTTATTTTGAAAAAATCATGGTTATTCGAAACACTATAAATAATTCATTTCCGTTAGAAATTACTTAAAGTGATTTTTCAAGAGTTAAACGATTGTTAACTAACAAAATTTTCTCAAACTTCTGTCTTAATTGTAATGAAAAAAATGTTTAAATAATTGTCGTAAGATTTTCGTTATAGAGCTTTCTTATATACAACTTAACAAGATCACTCCATAAAAGTTAGAAAAATATTCATAGTTTGTTTATTATCATTTTTGAACTGGAACAAAAACAAACAAATCCTAGTAATGTTGTTGGAAATTTTTTTTTTTATCATCATATATTATCGTTATTTTATTAATAAAGATATGAATTGATTTGCAAAAATTCCCATTTGTTGATAATTTTTTTATCAACAATTATTTTCCATATTTTTTGAAAAATTTTTCCTCACAACTTCATTATATAACAAATATTATGATTTTTGAAAAAAAAACGTTCCTCAATATCAATTTTGAATTGTTTAAAATAGTTTTTTTTTTATTTCTATTGTTTAAATAATTAGTTAAGACATTATTTTTCCTCTAAAAATCATAATTGACAGTCCTCTATGAAGTAACAGAAAAAAAAAATGTTTTATCAACAATTTCATTTTTATTAACCAATTTGTTATGAACAAATTTTTAACTATGTTAGATATTTTTTCTGGAACCTCTAAAATTAACAAAAACAAGCATATATAACAAAGTATGGAAATAAATTTTTCCCAATTTTTCCCAATTCCAATTCCCAAAGTACAATAAAAAATTGGAAAAAATTTTTTTCATACTTTGTTATATATGGTTGTTTTTGTAAATCTTAGAAATTTCATGAAAAAAAACTTACAAAATAAAAAATTTGTTTATAACAAATTGGTGAGTTAATAAACAATGGAATTGTTGATAAAAAATTTTCTTTCACTGTTATTTAGAGGACTAATTATATTTAAAAAAAATAATTCCTAATAATTATTTAAACAATAAAATATAAAAAAACGATTATAAACAATTAAAAATTGTTATTAAGGATTTTTTTTCCAAAAATCATAATATTTGTAATATAATGGAGTTATGAAGAAATTTTTTTAAAAATATTGAAATAATCAGTTTGTTCATAAAAAATTTATCAACAAATAGCGGGAAAATTTTTTTTTGCAAATCAATTCATATTTTGCATTGATAAAAAAATGATAATATGATGATTAAGGCAAGTACAAAAATGATTATAAACAAAGTATGAATATTTTTTTAAATTTCATGGCGTGATCTTGTTGAGTATGTATATAAGAAAGGCTCTACGAAGCGAAAAATTTTAACGACAGTTATTTAAACATTTTTTCTCATTAACAATTAAGACAGAAGTTCGAGAAAATTTTGTTAGTTAACAATCGTTTAACTTATTGAAAACTCAACTTTAATTAAAATTTCCGACGGGAATAAATTATTTATAGTGTTCTGAAAACACCATGATTTTTTCAAATCAAAAAAAAATTATTTAATACCTTGAATAAATTAATTAATGTGTCGTACTCGCTTTTGACGACGCGCGCGCAACCTAAAAATGTTGCTCGGAGACCCATTTTCAGCGTTAAATTAAAATTATAAATAATGGAGGTAGAGTTCCGGAAACCCACAGTTTTTTATTGAAAATTTTATCCTCTTTCAGAATCTCTGTTTGAAATTCCTTAGGTATTGATAGTTTATTAAATATTGGCAAAAAACGAAATGCCATTTTTTTTATCTTCAATTGTTCATAACTTTTGCAATTTTTTATGTGCTAATACACGCTTTTGGCACGTTTTTCTAGGCGTTATTCCGGATCCAATGAGCTATCACACATAATTTTAAGAGCAGTATCTCTATTTTAGACCATTTTCAACTTGTCGAGTAGACTATAGCACCAATAGCAATAAATTATTTCATAATATTTTTTCCGAGACATGGGTTGAAAAGTTTCCAATAGTGTATCCTCCAATTTGAAATAACTACAATTTTGTGCAACAAAATCGAAAAAATATTTATGAAAATGAATTCTCCGAAACACATTTCTTAAACGGTTTTATTTAGCTTGCCTTGTTTGTGTCTTGTGTGGGGCAAATCTAGTAATTGAAATTTTACCCATTTTCTGTTGATCGATTGATCTGAAATCTAGTACACACTTTGAGTTCTTATGACAATACAATTATCTTGATCCATTATCATTGTAAATCCAAGGCGGCCGCCACCACAAAATGGCGGAATACATATTTTTACAACCCCCCCAATATCGATCAAATGAAATGAAAGGGCTTGACTAGCAGAATACAGTACACCATAGAGGAAAAAAAACAAGATGGCGTCCGAAACAAAATGGCGGATCATAGAGTTTAGAGAGTTAATACAACGCCCTCAATATGGATATCAAATGGAAGGGCCTGACTAGCAGAATACGGTACACCTTGAGAAAATTCCAAATCCAAGATGGCGTCTGAAACAAAATGACGGATCATCGAGTTTAGACAGCCAATACAACCCCCTCAATATGGATATCAAATGAAAGGGCTTGACAAGTAGAATACAGTACACTATCAAAAAATTCCAAATCTCATATGGCGTCCGAAACAAAATGGTGGATCATAGAGTTCAGACAGTCAATACATTTAAACTGAAATCTAGTAGGTGGACTTGTCAACTTAGAATCGTGGATTCAAGCATGAATCCTCCACCCAAGTCAAGTTCCCTCATCGTGTCGGGACTTGTGGCGTTACAGTGGCTAGAAATGATGAGTCGTTAGTGGAACGCCCAAAGTTGAAGTAAAAAGGTTGAAGCGCGCCGAAGATGTATGGCATTGGGGTGGATAAAATGTCGTAAGCGTTTTCCTCAAGACTTGAGCATCAGTTTCCCGCAAACTTCAACTGTGGGGCGGCAGAAAGAAGGATGTTGACCTCAATTTGTTGGGTTTCCACTGTCCACAAAATGCAAGGCAGCACTGTAGACCACGCCGTTGTGGGATCGAAATTGTTTGAGGAAGGGCAAGCTTACGTGGCACTCAGTCAAGTGAAGTCTTTGGACTTACAGGAAAGAAACCTTGTTATGATAAGGCACTAAATGAACTAAATGAAAAATTGAATATTAAGTAACTAAATGAAAAAGTGAAAACTTGAAAGTAAAATATATATTTTTTTTAGTTAAACGTGTTTATTGTAAAAAAACATAATAATGATGCAGATTATGTACTAAAAGCTGAAAAATAATTAGGTAGGAACACTCTCCTCATCAATATAGGGCATTATCTACAGTCAACCGCTCATATCAATATATGCTTTGGGTGCTTCTTCTCAATAGACAACTCATGCAAAAAGTGTGTACAAGTAAATCCGTCACTATCATCGTGCGTCATCACAGAACAATCATTAATATATGTACACATGTTACTCTATGCCCCACGATCTTATTTTAGTCTGAACAATGCTCTATATTGATGTGGAGAGTGGTGTGATGACTGGTACCTGGTACCTATCTTATTATTTTTTAGCTTTTAGTGTTATGCCACGTAAACACAGAGAAATTTTTCTACGATACAAAACAACGTAATATTCTTGATAAACAGTAAAGATCAATAGGGACCACCTGCTAGACTGAAACAGCTGATAATCATACGTTTGTAAAACCATACGTGGTTATCGGGAGACAAATAAAATGCTTTTAAAAATAATTACCAAGAAATATCCCTTGTAGACCGGACGCATAAATCATTCAACTAGAAGCGTAAACAACGATTATTGATTGCTACTGGGTACATTCCCAGCAGATAAGAAACTCAGTTTTATTTACTACCGAAAAAAACATATCCATATTTCAAACAACCGTCCAAATTGATAAACATGGGTCATTAATTCCGCGATAGAGCGACAGCTACCGTAAATATATTATCCAATTATAACATAATTAAGCGAGAACGGGTGACCTTATCAGTTTTACGATGTCACGGCACATAAACACACTAAGCCCCGCCTAATAAGCTCCCCGGTTGAAGATCATATAAAGCGTGAGTTCATGCCCAAAAATAGTAGTTCGATTTGGTATTCCACAGTGAACACGAGAATATGCCATTCGCAAAGTTAGGTTAAAAAGTCAGTCTAATTACAGTATCGTGCAATAATAATGGAGTTTCCAAACCGGTGTAGTTAACTTCAGCAAACATAGAAACTCAACCGATTCAAATCAAGTATTGCAGCTCCTAGTAAAAAACACGAGTGAACAGTATAGTTTCCACAAATTGTGCTTCCAAAACAGAGATAATAACGGATTTCGGCAATTTCAATGGTTCACGATCACAGAAAACCTTAACTGTATAATGAATATACCGGACGAATTATAGAATAACCGATTGACGCGGGAGAAAACGAATAATAAAGTCTAATCTAATTGCCCTTTAAAACTACATCCAGTGAATAAGTGTTAAACAGGGTGAGTCCATGTTTGTTTTTTCTGTATTTATGTTTATGGAAAACCCAACCCATTAAAATGTGTATGTGTCTATAAAGTATGTCCATAGTTTTCAAGATCACCAAGTTTTCGAAAAGAGAATTATTGTTATCGTTTGCAGCATTGATTGCAAGATTTCTTTTAGTAAAGTATTTCTATTGAGAGCCCATTGCAGAATTATCTGCCAATACGCTACATTAGTTTGCATTGTATGAATATTATTTTCTATCCTTGGTCCCTAGACGATTTGAGGAGTATTGTGGCATAGTTTTATTAAAATATATGTATACATTTTTAACATTTTGTGAGTTCAGTCTTTTGTTTATTTTCTTTTATGAATAACCTTCGAATCTTCTGAACGGTAGTACTTCCTGAATAAACAGCCCATGTTCCGGTATTTAAGAGAAATGATAATCTGAGCCGCTCCAGACCTAGTTTCAGTATCGACCTTCTTCAGACAGGCGATTGCTCTTAATACCGTTTTTCCAACCTAACGAATAACGTCTGGTATTACAGGTGTGGTGGTTAAACCCAACACCCCGTAGTCCAGTCGTCAACATTGGTAGTCAGGTGTGTGGTTTTCCCAACACCCTGTACGTGTTCAACATTGATGTCGGTGTGCGAGTAATAATTAAGAAAGTACATTAACGCTATATGATATTTTCCACAGAAAGAAAAGTGTCAAACAAAATTGAAGTTGAATTTTTTTTTAATAAATATTTTATTTTTTATTTTTACAAATAAGTGTCAGTCAGTCAAAAAGATAATTTGAACAGAAGTAAATGAGTAGAAAGATTTGAAAATAGTTAGTATAATATCGTTGTTATTTTCAAAACATGATATGGGAAAATAAATAGATATAGCGTTTATACCGATCAAAAACTCAGGAAGTATTCGAAAAGGCAATTGAAGTTTTTATTTTCAATCAATGGAGATTTTATCAAAATATTAAATCTGAAACTCAGACAACAGTGCCGAGGGTTAGATATGAACCGCAAATTACTATCACTTTGGATAATATACCTTTTTATAATGGTACAACAGAAATCAAAGATTTTATTCGTGAAATTGAGAATTTGGCAGCTGTAGCAAAATGGACAGACAGTCAAAAAAGAATTTTTGAATTGTTATCAAGAAAAGAATGAATCAGTTAGGCATTTTTTCATAAGATTAAAAATATGTGCATCAAAGATAAGGTACCTCACCGGAAATAATAGAATTGACAATGTATTAGAGCAAAAATACGAGCAGGATATTTTGGTTCAATTTGCTATTGGATTGTTAGATCCTGTTAGAAAAAAAGTTTTATCTGAAAGTCCTGTCAGCTTTAGAAGAAGCCATCACATTAGCAGAAAAAAGAAGAATTAATTGAGCAAATTACGAATACACCGAATAGAAATTTCAGAACTTTCAATGCGAATATAATATTGTGCACACATTGTAACAGAAAAGGTCACAGCAGGAGATTGTTATATGAAAAATTGCGATGCCTAACATGTCAAAAATTCGGACATATGTCATATAGATGTAAAAAATAGCCCAAAAAAAAAGAAAAGTCAGGAAAATGGTTTCCAATACGCTAAAGAAAAAAGATTTAAAAAAATATGGAAAAAAAGAATAAATTAGAAAAAAATTTTCTAACAAAATTTGAAAGAAAATGATTTCAATCTCATAAAAGGAAGAACGAGGGAAAATTTTTGGAGAATAAATTATAGAAACCGGTAGTTATGGAAAAAGGCAAAATTAAAGGGAAATTTAAATGGAATGGCAGCTTTCAACAACCCAATGAAGGTTGCCGGAAAACTATTTAAATAGTGAGAGGCAAGAGGAAAATATACTAATCGACGATGAACAGAAAATGTAATTAGTTTGGAAGTTTGCAGGGAAATTTTTAGGCATATATCCATGAATGAGATCTCCAGTATCAGTGGTTCATATTAATATTGTTGGGTATGAAATTAAATTATGATTTGCCGTATCACCTCAGAAATGGACGGAAATTTCACTCAGTATATTGGCTCGGTTATATTGCCAATCAAAGTAAAGGAAGGAAAATTGAAATGAATTCTTAATGTTGAAAATGATCATCTAGTATTTAAATAACACTGGGGTTAGATTTTACGAAAATATGACTCAAATTATTGGAGAGAAAAAACAAATGTTTTATCAGGGAAATTATCAGTTGAAAAAAAAAATCCAAAACATATGCCAAACGAATCGGGAGCGAACAGAGGAAGTTGCAAAGAGATTTGAAAAGTAGAAAACGATTAAAGATCAATATCAATGTACGATTGGATGAATTCTGTAGAAAAACTAGAATTGAAAAGGAGGGCCCCCCAAATCAATCCGCGAAGATTCTTAAACAGAGTTTCATGCCAGGAAACGAGACTCCTTCGAATCAAATAGAGATATCAGGGACCATTTAATTGAAAGGTTTAAAAAAAAGTTTCAAAGATATCAGGCTGGTGATTTAAAGGAACGCTAGTCTGCAAAAAATAGGAAATTGAAAAAATATGGAAAATCGTCTGGGGCAAGAAAAGCGAAACATGCTTTAAACGGCAACAAAAGAGAAAGAGGAATTTAGAAAAGGCCACCCTATGGAAAATGGAAAAACCGACCCCCCTGTACATTAGGACCGATAGTCACAAGTGACAGTCGACAAGGGAAATGCCACGTATAGCAATTTCCACCTGAAGGAACGGAGAGTAAGGAACATTGCCCATACAGCACTACAGCGAGGAGGAAGAAAATTATAGTCGAAAATGGAAAAAGTTGGTTAAATTTTTTAAATGAAAATATTGGAAAGGAACATATTCAGGAAAGGAAATTAAGGGTTAAATCAAGGAATCGAAGGAAGGTGATAAATGAGAAAATAGTAAATTTTTGGAAATGGAGAGATAGTTACGAATAAAAGGGGTTCTATCCCCAGGAAGGGGAATTTTTCCCCCTGGGGAAAAAATCGCCAAAGAAGACTTTTTTTAATCGTAAACCCGGATAAAAATTTCGCCTAAGGACAAAATTACCCCCAATTTTTGAATGTATGTAAGTTCAAGCAAAAGTTAGTAACCAAAATACAAAATTTCTAAAAGGAAAAAAAGAAAAACGAAGCATAGGAGAAGATTTTAATATAGATACAAAATAAAAAAAAATAAATCCCAAATGAAAAAAAATTAGAACTTTAGCCGACAAAAAAAAAATCTAATTTAAAAGAATCCACGTTTTTTTTCCCCAACCATGAAAGAAACAATAAATAAAAAAAAGATGATCATTCAAAAGTATAGAATGGAAGCGTTCGACAACGACACAAGAAAATGAGGAAAAAATTGAAAAAATTTTTGTTCAAACTCAAAAAAATGCCAGATAAATTTCCAATAGTTAATGCCGAAAAATATGGAAAAAAAAGTCCCCCAATGAAATGTCCAAAAAAAATGAAGAAAAATTTCGAAAAAAAATTTCCCCCCTTCCCCAACCCCTGACACGCGGATGTTAAAAAAGACACCCTAAAAAAATTTGGTTAATCAGTTAAATACAAAAAAATTTTAAAAAGAGGAACGTTAAAAGGTAATTTTATTTTTTAGAAACGCAAAAAAGAAAATGAAAAAATCCCTGAAGGTTAATTTCCCCCAAAAATATTTATAGCTACGAGAATTTTTAAAATTGGAATGAATAAAAAAACAAATCTACCATACCTTAAAAAAAACGGGGAATTAAAAATTGTATCATATCGGAACAAACTGAAAAAAAAATGAGAATCAACTGACAACGTGAAACGCGAAAGGGACAATTTTATCAAGGGTTTTGATGTAAAAAACGACAGTAAATTCCCGGGAAAAAACAAAGCTATTTTGAGACGGATATGTTCTTGGGCATGAAAAAAAAAGAATGGACGAAAGAACTGAAATGAAAACTGTACGGGGTTTCAGACTATACAAACCCCAAAAACCGATATGTTAAAATAAACAAAAAAAACAGTTTAAAAAATCAATCGCCGAGTTACCTAATACAGATAAATAATATAACCGATTTTCGGAAAATGTGGGTTTGTAGAATATTCCCCTAGAACATCGCGACGTTTAAAATTTGTACCTGAAAATATTAATAAAATTTCTAACCGCGTATAGGGGGAAAGGGTTTTTACAGGAATATCGTGGACATTTTGAAACCCGAAAAAATCTCTGAACAAACAAGGGAAAAAAGGGGAAACCAGCATGGAAGCGAAATGATAGACCAGCGATTATAGAGCATTGCGAATTCACAGTGGGTTTGAGTTCGCCCCCCAAATTAGTAAACACCATTCACCCCAACAAATCACCTGTGTTAATGGTCCCCCCAAAAAAGGGTCCCAGGAACGAAGATTTTTAAACAAGAATTAAAACCTTTGACCACCGCGAACACCATTTACAACTTGCCAACGAAGACTTGCCACTGCCCCGAAAACACCTTCTATCTGTCAGCTCCCCATACCACACATATCACGGATCCCCTAAAATTGTTTTGGAAAAGGCCCCCAAAAACCCCGGAAAGGTTAGAAGATGAAGGAACAAAGGCCACCGCTGATACGTACCCTTGAACCAACGGCTGCGAAAAAAAATTTCCCGAGGATCCCCAAGGCTAGGTTTTGTCCCACCGGAAAGAATGGGAAAAACATCTCGTTGGAAACGAGGACATACTCTTTTAGTTGGAATTACCCCATGGAAGGAAAAATTTATTTGTGTTTGCATGATTATTTGCAGTTTTTTTTTAAAAAAAAAAACTTAAGTAGGGGGAAATTTTGGGTTAATAAATGTGGGGGAATATAATTATCCTCTAGAAGATGAAAATAGAGTCATTGTAAGTCACGTAAGACTTATAAAATTTTCCGATAAATGGGGTTTCCCTTCCAGTTAAAATTTTCTTATTGTTGGGAACGTGTTATTTTTAAAAAAAAAAAAAAATTTGGTTTGTCAAATCTTTTTTTGGGTTGGAAAAATGTTATCCACGTAAACACAGAGAAATTTTCACTACAAAACAACTAATATTCGAAAATAAAATCAATAGGGACCACCTGCTAGACTAAAAAACTGATAATCATAGTTCGTAAAACCATGGGTTATCGGGAGACAAATAAATCTTTTTTTTTTAAAAATTACCAAGAAATATCCCTTTGACCGGCGCAAAATCACAACTAGAAGCGTAAACAACATTATTGATTGCTACGGGTACACCAGCGAGATAAAAACTCAGTTTATTTACTACCGAAAAAACATATTATTTCAAACAACCGTCCAAATTCGATAAACAGGGGGGCTTTAAATTTCCCCGGGTAGAGCGGCATACCGTAAATATATTATCAATTATAACATTTAAGCGAGAAGGGGGGACCTTTTTCGTTTTACGATGTCACGGAATAAAAAAAACCCGAAAAGCCCCTTTAAGACTTAAAAACGTGAGTTCATGTCAACAATAGGGTTCGATTTGGTATTCCACAGTGAACACGAGAATATCCATTCGAAAAAGGGTTGTCAGCCCAATTGTATCGTGCAATATTAGAGTTTCCAAACCGGTGATTAAAATTCAGCAACTAGAAACTCACCGATTCAAATGTTGCAGCTCTAGTAAAAAAACGGGGAAAATATAGTTTCCCTTTTTAAAGCTTCCAAAAAGAGAAAAACGGGTTTCGGCAATTTCAATGGTTCAATCCTTAAAAAAACCCTTTAACGTATAGAATATACCGGACGTTAATTAGAATAACCGATTGCCCCGGGGGGAAAAAAAAAGTCTAATCTAAGCCCAAAACTACACCCCGTGAAAAAGGGTGTTCGGGTGAGTCTCATGTTTGTTTTTTTTTGTATTTTGTTTATGGAAAAACCCCCAACCCTTAAAATTGTATGTGTCTTTTGCCCAAAAAGTTTTCAAGATCACCAAGTTTTCGAAAAAAGAATTTTGTTAGTCGTTTTCACACTTTTTTAAAAATTTTTTTTTTAAAATATTTTTTTGGGGAAATTTTCAGAATTATCTGCCAATCCCTACATTAGTTTCATTGTATGAATATTTTTGTCATCCTTCGTCCATAAGATTTGAGAAATTTTGAATTTTTTTAAAATATATATACATTTTTAAATTTTTTATGAGTGCAGTCCTTTATTTATTTTTTTTTGAAAACCTTTTTTGAATCTTTCTGAACGGTAGTATTTCCAATAAACAGCCCATGTTCCATTTAAAAAATGAAATCAGATCGGCCCCCCGCCCCCAGTTTGTATCGATTTTTTGAAAAGGGGGATTTTTTATACCGTTTTTAACCAACGAAAAATTTTGGAAGGGGGGGGGTTTTCCCACCCCAGCCCCTCTAACATTTACAGGGTGTGTTTCCCAACACCGTAGCCCAGTGTTCAACATTAGTATATTATCATTTTATGTTTTTTTTATAAAACCATTCATTTAAAAAATTTTTTACGTTCAAAAAAAAAAAATTAAAAAAATTAAAATTAAAAAAAAACTTTTTGGGGGGGGGTAAATGTTGATTAAATCTGCTACAGAAAAAAAAATAATTGGAAAAAATAATATGTAAAGTGAAATTTAATTCAATCCCAATAAAAAAGTACAGGTCCTTTTTTTCCTGTTTTATCTTCCACTATCATGATTCAAAAAAAATTTATAATTCCATAAATGAGACTGCCTACTCGGAAACTTGGTGAACGCCAAAGTTCTCGGAATGATTATTCAAATCGATTACCTTTTTTAAAAAAAACATATCCTTGTCTATCTGCATTAAATGATTCCTCTTCCCCTAATCGTTACATAAAAAAGCTCGTAGTATTTACTTATTATACTAGAAAACTTTCGATCTTGGATTTTTTGGAATCGGGGAAAAAAATACCCAAAGATTATTTTCCCTTTCTTGAAACCAAAGAAAATTTTCAATTGGAATCATTCATGTCTTTTTTAATCAAAATATTATTATAGTGAGAATAGCTAATCTACCTAAAAAAAAGCCCAGGAAATAATTTGAGTTTTTTTTTTTTTTTCTTTGACAATATATTTTAATTCGCGTCAAATTCCATGAAAAGGGGAATAATCAAAAACCGGTTCAGTTCATTATATCATTTTTTGGTGTGTTTGTGATTAAATTGAAAAAAAAATTTCCAGAATAAAAGAGTTCAATAAAGGAAAAAAAACTCGATTTTTTCAAACCCATTTGGGCCACTGAGCCCCGGGCTCTCTTCTATTCCCGGGAAAAAACAAATTTCAATTATTTTAACTTTTTTCCTCTTTGGGTTTTAAAACCAAAAATTTTTATTTCCAAAACCAATGGAAACTTTCGATTAAATCATTTTAAGTTTTTCCAATCAAAACATTATTATAGTGGGGGAAAATTTTACCAAACCCCCTAAGGGGTTTTTTTTTATTTGCAACGTAAATTTTTTTTGACTCTGTCTAATTCCCGGAAATGAAAAAAAAACCGGGGTTTGTTAATTATATCATAATAAACGGGGTTCGATAAAGGAATACCAACGAGAGTTCGATAAAGTTGAAAATACTGTTTTGCCT
>JAFIRS010007992.1:0-20302 GCA_018342105.1 Gonioctena quinquepunctata | reverse complement strand
CAATAATAATAATAATAATGATATACAGTAATAATAATAAAATAATAGTAGATAAACAATAATAACAATAAAAAAAATTAAATATATGAATAAATGAAATAATACAAAAAATAAAAAAAACGCAAAAAAGATTTAAATGTAAAGATTCAAATAACTTAGATTACACCTCTCCCAAATTGGAACATAATAATGATAATAAATGTAATAATTGAGTTAAGTCTTGCAATTGAAGCGAGGAAAGTAGGTGTAACTCAGAGACATTTCGGACCAAATAAGAAGAATTTTGTTCAGGTGGGTTGATCCCAGTCTAATACTGGTCACTGGAATATTATGTTTGGTAAAACTGTCAGTGGAGCTTGGAACCTGAGAGGTGGAAAACTCTCGAGCTCTGCAATCAGGATGCGTTGGTGCATGGTATACAGACAAGGAGAAATTGTCATTGCAAAATTCCATAGAAATCCAAATTTTTTCAGAGTAAATTTTCACCCTTTATCAAAGAAAATCAAAGGATCACAAATTCAACCCAATCAATTCCGCCTATGAACTAATGAAGCTCTCAAAAGCGTTCATATAATCAATACTTTGCATTTCTTCTTTTTTTTCATATTCATCATTGAAATTGGCATCGAACATGAGTGTTCATAGTATAACCGATATCTTTTTTACAAGGATTCATGCATAAATACTAACCAGTCGAATCTTATGATAATTGCAATCAGTTACCATTCATTCAACGAGAAACTTTTTTTAAATGCAAAAATGTTTCGACTTCCGAAATATTCTTCTGCAATCGACATATATCATTAGCGGCTAAGCAAATATCTGTTTCATCATCGTCAACTCATTGATACGATTTTTTCCCGTAAATGATTGCACAAGCTGTATCCTCTAATAAGATCATATTGCGAGAATCTCCATATATTATTGTTTGGTGCTAATTTTTTGTGAGGGAATAGTTATTTTCGACACTTTTTTGAAATTATAACCTTCCACAATCTGAAAACAAAATTAAATGCATCAGAAAATCTATACAAGTGTTAGACTCCAGTAGGGAGGACTTACGTTGTCTAACAGGCCTACTTACTGGCCACTGGCCGTCTGAATCACCACATGTCAAGACTAGGACTGTCGGAAAATCCGGTATGCCGTCTATGTCTTGAAGATGACGAAACAGCAGAGCACATACTTTGTGCCTTCCTCCCGCGGACAGAATCAGGTTTTCGACGTTTGGCAGAGCCTCACTCTTGCCATCGGACCTGAAAGATCATTCACCAGCTAAACTAATCGGCTTCGTAAAGAAGCTGGACTCATTTGGTGAAATTTGAATTGGTGTGAGCCACAATAGATCCTCACGGGTTGCCGTAAGAGACCTATTCACTTACCTAACCTAAACCAGGCTTACACTAAGGTTAAATTCTGATTGAACTCCATGTACTTCGGCCCCAATTCTTTCTTCCGTTTTGCAGCCGTCTATGTACCATTGCAGATTGGCTCTGGTGAGTTCTCGTTCTTCAGTTTCCCTTCCATCTCTTCCCGGGAGGAGAATCTCATAAGGTCTATCAAACTTGTATAGGGGGATCATTGTATCTGATGGCATTGCTAGAATCGGGATTTTATCTCGTTCTCGATCTTGCAAACAATGTTCTTCCCTATTACTCGTTGACATCGATAGGTTTCTGTATACACCCACTCTTGTAAAGGGGTTTCTCCCCCTATTATCCAACTTTGGCGCTTTTCACTATTTTCGGTTTTCCTCGGGCGCCACCTTTTGGTTTATAGTGGAAAAGGCCACTTTTGCTCCGGGCAGTCTCAATGAAGAAAGACACTCCAGGGGTCAATATAGTCGTGACACTGTCACAGGGCCAGCAAGGCAGGCTTTAATTGCCTTCAACTGGGTTTCGAACCTGGGTGGGGACTGCGCACTAGATGTTTAAATTCTACTCAATGAAAGAATACTAAAAACAGGATAAACAGGTATATTAAAAATAAAGAAATACAGGAAGGGCGGCCTCAAGTTATCACAACAAATAAACACATGGCGAGCACTATATACAGAGAAAGCGGGGAGGGTGTTTTCAAGCAAGCGGGGTAAACTTAGCAACCAAAAGCTTTTGCGGTGGGGGCGGGGTATCGTACGGACTCGTATGCAGAAATTACCAGCACAGCATTGAAATGAATATGTGCCTCTTGCAATCTTGCGCACATCGCATCTGTGGTACTTACAAAATATTTTCGATATACAATATTCACCCAAACTCCGATCTTACTCCTTCGGCAAAGCTCGGGACGGTCGTGGACTGCTTCGGGCTGTGGCTCACACTCTGGATACTAGTCGGACGCGTGACTGCTTCTGCTGGGCTCGGCAAGCTACTAAAACTTTGAAATATGTCGAAACGGACCTACAGCCGGCTCTCTTTCCGAATACCTCTCGACCGACTTATATGCGCGCGCCGTTTTGTGGACTCTGTCGATTGCGATACAAATTATACTTTCACAGAATAATTACCCAGCTTGTAAAATCCTTCGTGCTGTGACGTCAGCTCGGTGCGTGCGTCTCTGTCTCGACTCAACTGTACTTGGTGGCTTCTATCGGATGACTGAAATGTGTTCCGCTCACTCCTTCAGTGAGAATGAAGAATGAAAATATGGTACCAATCTAATGAAAATATGGTATCTCAGATAAAATTAAGGTACATTAAATTGTGACATTCGTGACGTCATCGTAGGTCACGGAAGAGATACGTCTAATTTTGGCGCATGCGCATAAACGAATGCTTGCCAATTAAGATCGTTCCATTTCCAGATCTTCTCCCCGATTAGCCGCTAGAGGCGCAAGGGAGAATGTTTTCGGCTCTAATTCGCCAATGTCTCTAGGTTGAGGTCGCAATGCTGCCAAAATCAAATCATTGGTAAGGATTGTGGTTTGACATTAGAAATGAACGAAAGTAACAATCAAATATATTTCCGTCCCCCTAGAAAGATTTTAGCGAGAAAATGAGTAAAACAACAAAGAGGTTATAAAAAATAAAAAAAATATATAGCAAAAAAACAGATACCTTGGTTTTTGTCAATAACTACCCTACCTTAACATGAAATGAAGCTTCTTCCAAAAAATAAATAAAAATCAACAAACTCTACTCATGTATCAGAATATCAACATCATCAGCCCCATTTTCATCGCAATCATTTGTGCCTATATAACTACTGTTTAGTCATACGACTAAGCATTCCATCACTTACTGTAAAATTATAACGACCATCGTTCATATGCAAAATGAACAGAATGATTTGAATACATCTCCTGCAACTGGTTTCAGCCACATCTTAAAAAACATTTTCATCCATCCACTCTTTCCTAAATTTTTGTTTTTGTTTGATTTTTTTCTTAGGGCTCTCGGCAGCTGAGGAGTCCCACGAATCCGAATTCATAACTAATGCATGAACAAACAGACTATTAGCAGAAAATCAAACACAGCAAAGGAGAAACAAAACAGAAAACGAATTTAAAATATTCAAAACATATTCTGTTTATATTAGCTGTTTTTTGGCACCCATGTATTCAAAACGTATTCGTCCTGTGATTCAAATACATCCATTCTGGCGTTGAAACGATGACGTCCTATATAAAACGATTCAAAACATATTCATTGAGTTTTGAAGTCGAATTCAGTTTCAAAACATAATTCGTTGTTTTGTGATTTTCATAATTTATAACCCTAAATAAATCTTGGTAGTAGGACATTCCACTAATAATAGTGAGAGTTTTATTGTCTACCGACTTTCTAACAGATTTTTTCTGAGTTTAGGTTTGATTATTGAATCGTATTTGAAGTTATGCATTCTTGCGGTTCGTGATAATAATGACGTCACGTAGAATCGTATTCAAATGCAAGATTGAATACGTTTTTACGCCAGAAAACACCTAAAGTATCCAAATTCAAAGGACAACTTGCCCCTTGTCACTTGTCTGACTTTTCACATGTCTGTGATCACACAGTCACCATTGTCGCCACCCTAAAGTATACGGTAACCAGTAACTTTCGTGTACATTCGGTCAGTGTCGGTAACCCACCGCATGGTGACGCGCACAGTGGATGTCATGCCAAACCAAAATTTTATTTACTCGAAATATGGTACAAACAGCGTACCTTGTAACATTGTTAAGGTACAATGATCCAAATAATGGTACGTGTACCTTAAATATGGTACGGTTGCCAACACTGCACTCCTTGTGGAATTCTCCTAAGTGAGAATCCTCGTGACGTGACGTCAGCTCGGTAGCGTGTGCTCTTGGCTCGACTGGACTGCTGTCTGGGGCTTCTATCGGATGACTGAAATGTCTCGTCGGCGTTTGAACATAGCCCAGCTTGTTTTATAAAAATGTTTTCTCGAGAGTGGATAGCCGGCGCAGGTTATACTCGTGCGTGCTATTTTAGCTACGCCTGGCGTTATTCGCGTGATTTCCGGAAGGCGTTTAGTCTGTTTATTAGGATATATGTAATCCACGGATTTATCACGAACACGAATGGCATTTCTAGACCGATTATTACTGTCAAGCGGAGTTTAATTCCTTACAGGGAGCTTTTGTCTGATAAATATAGCGGGAAAATAGTAACTTCGTTACACTCTTGCCTCCTTCTCTAAGGGATGTTGAGGACTCACATTGCCGCTGTCGAGGTGGTGGACATTGCCCCTGTTATGGCCAGACACGTAAACCTATGAAGTTTGTTGAGCTTTTCTCGTGCTCTATTCTGTGCACCTTTGCTCCACCGGACAACCACAGGTGACCATAGGTCTAACCACTGTGAGGTAAGGCCAGTACATTTGTTTGGGTTGCATTCCCCATGTTTTCCCACATATCCTTTTACAAGTCCATTGGATACTTTTTCTAGATGCGCATTCTACTAGAGTTCCTTATCTAGAATTACCCCTAGATCATTCATATGATGAATAATTATATTATTATGAGGACAAATCTGTATCTGATAACTGGTTACTTGATGTTGATTTCACAAGAAAAACTACAGATAATCCTCAATGTGAAATAGTTTGATATTTACAATTTGATAAATATTTACAATTATATAAACATTACCTAGGGCAAACTATATTCATTCATGACTTTTTCGGAACACGCTGTGTATACACAAATATCTACACTTCATTCCAGTGCATTATTTCGATGATATACGGGCGTGCACTGGTGGATCTAGGGAATTTTTAAGAGGGCGATGGCATGAGTTTTTCAGGGGCGGGGCGGGGCATGGGTTAATGGAAATTTGTAACCAAAGTTATAGAATCGATAGGAATGAAATGAAATATATATTTTTTTTTATTGAAACAACTGAAACCAGTGAACAATAATATAAATAAGATGGAAAAAATATTGCGAAACAAACAAAAACACAATTCCACAATTATTTTAAATAATAAACTCTCAAAAACAACACTTGCGGATTTTTTTAAATAAAATTATTATTCATAGAACAAATTATTTATGCCTTTGGCCACTGTTTGCAAACATACTGAAAACAACTGAAACCAGTGAATAATAATAAAAATAAATCAAACAGCTCAGTTCAATTCTCCAGATCAAATAAAAAAGTTTCAATATGCTTTTTTTTTCACCATGGCCAAAAAAACAAGCATAGAAATAACTTTTTTAGTTGGAACTTGTAGAATTTTGGAATATAGAAATTAAATTATTTTCGAGAATGTACTGAAGAATCTGAAGAATTTTTTGTTCATCCATGCCCCTTCAGATCCGCCAGTGCGGGCGTGCTACTTTATCAGAAGGAAACAGTTATATTATTGATAGCTCATACTTAGTAATTTATGAGTTGGGTGTTGTCTTATCATACTGGTAGAAATCAATCATGTGTTTTCATTATTGATATCTTTTTATATCAAAACTTTCGCTAATCACTTGATGGGCTTGGATAACAATGTTGATATTATCGAATAAGATAAAAAAAACTTACTGTTACTGATATAATACTCGTAGATAATACTGGAGTGTTCTCAAAATGCTTGACGATCATTATTTACTGAGACAGCTAAACCCATGCGATGGAATCTTCTGGAAAGAAAGTACCTCATTTTGGAGGTTCCACTGATTGAGTAGCCCGGCCAAACTCGCCGAAGAACTCGCGCTGCAGAGGCTCTAGGAAGAAGTGGAGGATAGAAATATCCTTCCAAACTAGTAATTCGGGTTCAGAATGACCCATTCTTGTGACCTCCATGCCTTGAAGCTAGTAGACTATATCTGTATTCGATTGCCGAGAAAAAGATTACAATTTTTCAGTGCCTACGAGTTGTGAAAAACTCGAAAAAAAACTCTCGACTGTAATTTTCTTATTATTCTAAAAATTATTTTCTGTTACCTAATTAATTTCTGAAATATATTTCCTGTAACCCTCATTTGGAGTACTTTACATTGCATTTCTTGCGGATATACAACCTTCTTCCAATTTCTTTTTATTATACAATTTTTTTTATTATTTTTATTATATGTATTCATTGCCACTTCAACCTTCGAGGTTATTGGAGACAACGTTGAGTGATTCACAAATTAACTGATATATAGATTACATTAAATTTCATTAATTATATCAATGTCTCTTAAAAATTTTACTAATTTGTGAATATCACAATTTTCATTCGAAAGTTCGTATAAAGTTGACTGGACTTAAGAAATATGATTAGTTGTGAGGTTGCACATCGACATGTTGCAACACCCCTTACTTTTGAACCCCAGATTTTAAATTATATGATTCAAATTTAAAAAGGTGAAATCACTTTGCCGATAGGCTGCTCAGATGGATACGGTTAGGCCGTGAGTAAGGTTCAATTAATGACTTTTCCTAGTTAATCAAATTTGGCCACAAAAAAATTATACATTAATTAACTTGACTAGTTCAATAGTTGGGCGCCAGACTTGCTAAAGACAAAAGTCAAAGATAAATAAAATTAAATAAATGTTACCTAGCTTGTATGGGAAGGCAAATAAATATGCAATAAATCAACTTAACAAATTTATTCCAGTTGGAATTTTGAAGATAACAAAATTTACAAATACTAGAAAAGTATTTAACTCTCTTAAAAAAAAATGGAAAAATTACATAAAAAAGGAACCAGTAATTTTGACTCTGATCAAAATTCGAACATTTACACCTATGATTCCTCCAGTTGTTGGTCAAGAATATACCTTCGGAGATCTTGAGCGAGATAGAGGAAGGCTAGTTTCTTGAAGCTGGTCCCAGCGGTTCTAGGAGGAACTTGGTTTCAGCGTTACGATTAAGATGGTCGTGGGTGGTTCTATAGTTGGTTTTAGACCCCTTATCGGCGTGAATTGAGTTGATCTTCACGGACCAGTGCTGATATTGATGTGCTGTAAGACCTCCCAGGCTACTAGTCCTTCCGTCTCCGTAGATGGGTTCCCTCCGTGGTATATATCATGCGAAGAAGATGATAGGAATCAAAATATGTACAAAAGGGGAGAACGAAGGATATCCTTTGAACCTCAAGTTTATGTTTCAAATTTTAATCGAGAGTCAAAAGATAGATGCAAATGATAGCATACAATAAAATCTCAATCTATATAAAAGACGAGAAGGTTACAGTGAAAGAACGAAGATAATAAATAAGAATTCAATCTGCTATTCTGGAGTTAAATTTATAGTTAATTTTAATAATTTAAAAAATATTAAAATGAACAAAATTTAAAACCAAACAGAAAACCTCACCCAAAACGTTATGTTCAAATTCAGTTAAGTTTTGAAACAAGTAAGTTTTGATAAGGGGATTCTATGTACCAGAAGGGTAAAAAATGTAATGAAAGGTATTCCAAAGAAATATAAAAATTTCCTTGAAATTTTACCAGAGAAAAAAATATAGTATTTTAAAGCAAAATACTATAAAATTGCCAGAGAAAAAATTTATTATTTTAAAGCAAAATATTTAAAGGTTGCCAGTACAAAGATATATTATTTTCAAGCAAGTGCCAAAGGAAAATATAGCGTTATAACCAAAATACTCTAGTAGGCTACATAAAAAAAAATAGGGTTTCTGAACAACGATAGTAGTCAGAGTAAAAGTATACTCTTCAGCCAAGATAAGAAGAGAGAGACACACGTCTTTCAGTGAGCACGACTCTCTTAGATAAAGATAAAGGGAAATAATTCTTTTTATTGAAGAATTTCCAAAGATAAACCGAAGAGGGAGACCACACGTCTTTCAGTGGGCACAACTCTCTTAGAAAAAGATAATGTTAAATAATTCTTTTAATTGAAGAATTTTTAAAGATAACTGAAGAGGGAGACCTCACGTCTTTCAGTGGGCACAACTCTCTTAGATAAAGATAATTTTGAAATAGGGCGGCAATTCCCTTTTCAAATCGATAAACAGGTAATTCTCAAAAATTTTGTGAATCGCCCTGCTCTAGGCGACAAGGTAGTAACTGAAGTGAATTGACTCTGCAACGATCAAAAATCAAATAAGCTACACTGGGAATTAAATGGAGTAATAGATATAAGAAATTTATTAAACGGAAATCAACTTTACGCTTGAGGCATATATTGAATCGAATCGAGTGTTCTGAGACCGTTAGGCCAGAGGTACAACTCTCTCTGTAAGCAATTCTTTCTCAAGTTATATTGTTATGAAATAAAGAAAATTGCTTACCAGAGAGCCGTCCTATTAGTCACTCCAAACGATCCCCGAACAATCAAATTCGCCCTTCACTTCAATTGGAATCCTTGGAACAAACCGGTGGTCGTGTGAGGTAAATAAGCTCTAGTCCATTCAAATTACCAATTAACTGGTACCTAAAAAAATGCAAAAGCGTAGAACTGATTTCCAATGAAAAAAATCAGTTCCCAATATTTGGAACAGATGTTACGTTAGCCACAATATGTACTATGAATGATTTGTCAAAATGGCCGAAATATCTATATTTAACCTTCAAAAATTACCATGCGGTATATCCAAGAATTCTAATATTACAAGCATAAGGAAAAAAAAGAAAATACTAATCAGCTACAACATTAATTGAAAGATAAAGAGAATAATATTACTCAACTAAACTCCAGCAGTGAAACTTATTTAATTTATAGATCTTACAAATCAAAGCCAACTCACTCAGTACATCTGCCTATCTCGACGTTCTATTCAAGAAAGAGAACGATTATCCTTTCGGTTCGACGAAATCACAGTTCACCTGTTTTTCCTTCTCAGTTTTTTCCTCTAATGAAAAACACTTATGAAAAAACCAAACTCTCACTCGCCACGAAAACAACTCGTTCCACGTGACGGAATACGAACTCATGATACCGTGTTCAAAAATGATAATAACGGCGCTGTTTTACTGTTCACGATCTGAGCAGTGACTACTGACCCGTACTACCGTAAAGATAACCGGAAAAGTTATGAGAAATTGATTATGTATAAGGAAGTAACGAAAAATTCGTTACAATGTTCCACAGATTTGTTTGTCTGTTCGTTTGAGTATAGCCGCTAATTGATTTTTTCTGCCATATTTTGTAGTAGATTTCAATAGAAATACTACCTATTGAGGACGTCACCACAACAGGATTTTTTTTATATATCTTCGCCGATCATGGCCCCCTGGGTATAATAATCAAGATTTATAAGTGATTTATGGCGAATGTAATAAGGTTTTCACAAGAACATGTGACACTTTTTCTACAAGATATCCAGGAAAACCAAAACTATTTCCAGACATCATCAGAAGATTAATATTCAACCTCACGAACTATGGATCCTTCAAGAGGAAGATTATTGAAACTAAAACGGTGGTGGACAACGAAAAAAATGAAATTACAGTGCTTGGGTACTCCGTAGCTTTTCCAGAAGCATCGTTGAAAGATGCTTCACATGTCCATGCAGAGAAATATTGGCAAAACATAAATGGCATCCTTATTCTCATAATTTAGTTCTGAAGCTATCCCTAACAACACAAGTACATCTTCTGTACATCCCAGGGACGTCCCTCATTTGCTACTAGGACGTCCCTGGGATATCCTTTGTCGGGACATGGTACATACTAGGGACGTCCCAGGGACATCTACTTTCCACTAAAAAGGACATCCAAGGGATGTCCTTTTGGTACGTCCCAGGGATGTACCAAGTCCCGACAAGGGACATCAAAGGGATACCCTAGGGATGTCCAAGGGACATCCCTGGGATAAATGGTACATCCCCTGAACGTCCTCGAATGTCCTTTTCTTTCATTCATTCAATTTGAAAATTTTCATGGAAAATATGGAAAAAATTAAATCCAAATAAGATTTTCAACACAAAACGGGTTTAATTCAGAAATTAATTATGTCATATTGTGTAAAAATATAAAAAACAACAAACAAAAACTCATCCTATATATAAATTCAAATGACAAACAAAAAAGACTAGGTTAATCAGTTGAAAATTGTACACATATCAGGGTGTTGCATTTATTGCAGGCATTGCATTATCTTTTTCTCTGTGACTTCTCTCCTTGGTCCTCCTGAAAATCTTCTGCAAAGTCTCCTCAATCTGTTTTTTATTGCCAATGGCTTCAGAAGATCCTGTAACGAAGATATTATCGCAGATTGAATTGACAATGAAAAAAATTACTAATACAGATATCATGTTATAGCTCTTTTGGGATTTACAATAATAGATAAAAATGCTCACCAAGTATTATTGCTGCATGTGTTATGTTGTGTTTCAAGGTCCATTCAGTTAACTTTGAATTTTCAACAATTTCATGGAAGTTCCCAACATCATAATTTTGAACTAGGTCTTCTCTTGATGTAGGGCTCAATTCTCCAAGGGAAGAACCATCAGACAAATTTTCGGAACTTGATTCACATAAATCAACTTTAGGAATATTTTATCTGAACTTTTAAAAGGTAATATTATATGAATATCATCATTTACAGCCATTGATCGACTAGTAGAAGGCCCACTACAAGCCTCTCAAGATTCTTCATTCTGTCTTCCAAGTTTTCTTGTCCTTTTATAATATTTACTCAGTTTGTTTTTTCTCTCAAGCCTTGAGGATACCTTCCTCCTACGATACATTATATTAATATGTACCTATAATAGATTAATAAATATATATATATACTATGAACATAATATTCAGAATCGAATAACCATATTATTGGAACGATCAAGTCTTTGATCCAAAAGATTACATTCAATATTTTGATAATTATTGTTTTACCAACCTTAAACTCAACTAATTATTTCAATTTCTCAACTATGATATACACAACACTATAACTGATAAAATGCTTCAAATTCTCACAAAAATCGTCAAACACAATAAGGATGCCGCTAATCTTTTTACATCGAACAAAGAAAAGTTAGAAACTTGAACATTATGCAAAGTGAGGTTGACCTGTTGACAGATCACCAAATAATTCAAACAATGTTGCCAAAGCCAAACAGGACAAAACCACAGATACCGAAATGCAATTGTGTTTGGGATTTGTGTATAATTTGAGAATTTAAATTAAGGGTATATTATGCATAAATAATTTTTTGCTTGCGAAATGGTCTCTTCCCAGAAATTTCTGGGATATATTTCCATTTTCTTAATAATTATTTTCCAGAAGAAAAACAAACATTTTCAAAACAAAATATCAACTTCGAATTTTTAATGAACATTTTGATGAGTTTCGACGACTCTTATATATGATAATGGATATCAGAAATACCAGGGACATGAATGGGACAACCTATGGATACCAGATGGGATGTCCTCTGAACAACCTGTGCGGGGCATCCCCTGGGTGTCCCAATCATGTCCTTGTACCGCGATACATAAAAAGGACATACCTAGGACATCCCTGTGTTGTTAGGGATCCGACTATGAGAGTAGTAAACTTTGCGGGGTTCATCATTATGAAGAATCACGAAAATGACCAATTTGTGAGTGACATAATATGCAGCGAAGAAGTAAAATTGACCAAAAATCGTATATTCAACAGGCGAAACTCTCACTACTGGAGCGATAGCAATCCACATTCTGTTCGGGAATGTCAATTTCAATATCTTCGGAATTACAATGTTTACTGTGCTTTTAGAAACAATGCCATAGTGATGCTCCAATTTTATCATGACAATTTGAATGGCAAGTTGAAGTATCTGTATAGTATAATGATCTGAATTCATCATAGGTAAATTGTACTTGAAAATACCATCAGAGAGCTATGTGTATTTATAGCATGTAGAAAAATAAATAAAAGATCCACAGGGTTGTTTTATTATCTTGTGAACGATACCTAGAAATCCTGAGAAATCTCGATAAGGATTATTTGGAACAGCTGACGCTAGTCGACCATAGAAAAATATGGTATTAACATGATGGGGCACCCCCACATAATCGGCAGATAGATGGTAAAAATCTATTTATATGAAACTTTTCATGACCAATGGTGGTTTGGCGATCTCCCGATTTGAACTCCAATGGATTTTTTCATTTGGTGTTATACAAAAAATTAGGTGTACTTTCATACGCCAACAAGTAAAGAAGATTTTCAACAGAGAGTTCGCACAGCCTTCAACTCTATTCCACCTGAAATGATAATGTAGGAGACGTCATACGAAGATGTGAAAAATGCTTAGAAGTTGAAGGCAATGTGTTTGAACATTTTTTGCCATAAAAATGGGAATAATCATGTATAATATCATATGTTCTTGTGAAAACTTTATTACAATCGCCGTAAATCACTAATAAATTAACGAATTCTTGATTATTATACCCAACACGGTTTTCATATTGGACTTTTTCAGTTGATAAATCTGACAGTTAACTTCACTTCATTTGTCGGTAGATATGCACAGCCTACTAGAAAAATCAAAATTTCAGGTAGTTAATATGCAGAATAAAATTATTTTCCGGCGACCTCGTATTAACGAGTCTGTTTAATCTACACGAAATCGATCGTTAATGACCCCTATTAATTTTCAATTTATTTTTTAATGCATAATTGTGATGTATGACACACACCGAAATCGACCATTAAAACCCGAAGGGCGATTTGGTCTATTAATGTATATTTGTGGTAGGGTAAAGTTGGATATTGCCACACTTTTAAAAAGCTCCTTTAAAAATGTGTACCAATATATTTTTTATTCAAAGTGTATTCTCAAACATAGTTCATTAATCTTCTAACATACCCTATCTATAAAAAAAAAATTATAAATATTATAAATTTTAAGTAAATCCAGTTTAATATGACCTCTAAAAAAGAGGATAGATGCCAACTATAGCGGATACTAGCCTAACGTTAAAAATGGTTGGGGGGATACTTGCCCAATGTGAGGATAGATGCCCGTCTGTTTTTTTTTCAATAAAAATGAACTTATATTGATTTAAATAATCAGTTTTTATTGTTAAATACAATCTTTTATTAAGTATTATTTAAAATTAAATTATAATTATAAAATTATAACATTTAGTGAACATGTAATTTTTCAATTAAGTATTAGTATTTATCTTAAATATTAAAAATATGGTAATCAACTTTGGCATTAGCATTGATTATCACCAGAAGTCAAGCTTTTAACTTGCCACATCTCATGCAATGGTTTTTAAGTGTTGAACAATTTTCATGCAACCACATTCGACACATCTGACATTCAATCCAATCTGATTTCGATTTAGTTAAATTATAATTTTCAAAACATTCTACACAATAATCATGAACTGAAACTTCTTTCTTGGTATTTTCTATTTTTGAATTAATATTTTTTACTTTTAATATATTTTCAGTGTCTCCAATAGATAATTTCTTTTTTTGCCTTTGATTAGTAGCCCTTTAGTTGCTTTTCCTTTAGATATTTTTGAACTTATAACATTTTCTTCATTTTCACTGCTAGAACTGTAGATACGAGTTTTTCTTTTCCTTAGAACCCTTCCTTCAGTCAGTTCAATAAAATATGTGCTATCTGATTCTGATTCACTGCTAGTAATATCTCTATATTGCTTTGATTTTTTATTTTTTTGTAGTCGCCCTTTTTTCTTCGTAATCTTTTCTTTGCTACCAACTAGTTTGTTTTTTGTTTCTATCGTTTGTTTCATTACGCTTGTTTTCTTTACTTTCTCAGTTTTATTCTTCTTTTCGATTATTTTTTCTTCTTTTCGATTATTTTTTCATTCGAGTTTAAAATTTCTGCTGATTGTTTAGCCCTTTTAGACATAGGGCAACAATCCGCAAAAGACAGTAGGCAACTATCCGATTTGATACGGATACTTGTCCTTTTTATTTACGAAATAAATAAAACATATTTAACAATAAAACCTAATAAACAGTGCAATTTAAACACTAATGCACTCAAAGAAATATATTTTTGACTGAAATCGCAATCAGTTATAAAAATATTTAACAGAGATTACTTACAAATATAATTCGGGCGCTCGTCAAAGTATCGCCGCGGAAGATGTTTTCTCACACGGACAAAACACGTGCGCCTACTTCAACGGCTTATGCGGCACTGAGGCCTGCGTGGGGGACGCTTTTAATTATGATCAAAAAGAAACACTGTCAATTCGTCTAACATAGAGCATTTGAAACTGAGGCATGTATCCGTCCGAGGCAACTATCCGGCTTTTACCCTATAGGCAACTAAACATACACAAATTTGAATATTTTTCAAATGTCAAATCATATTACCTTCGCACTGTCAAATTTATGTTTTTAAAAAATCCAAAATTGTAAGTTCCACGTTGAAGGAAATGGATATAAAAAATTTCACGTTTAGGACTGAAAATGTGTAATCAACTCATATTTTAAATGGGATTAATAATCCGAACATTAACGCGCTCGCTTCGTTTCGCGTTGAAATTTCTCGATCATTAATCGCCACCATTAATACATCAGTTGATTAAATAACTATTATGGAATAACTCCGTATTATTTCTGGGTATAGGAAAAGAATTAGAACTGGGGTCAGTTTCAAAAGAAAGAATTGAATCATGAGAAGGAAAAATGGGGTTTCCATTTGAAAAAATTGGGATTTTCCATTTTTTCATTCACTTTCTTGGACCTTTTTTTTGAGCACCCTGTAAAATTATTCAGTGGAGTGATAATGTTTTATGTTCGATAGGCTGCATTTGTAATTTTTCTAGAAAACTCAAAGGTAAACTCAAATAGGTCATTTCGGCTATAGGGTTTATGATACATAAATTTGAATCAAAATCATAGGAGGGTCCCATTTTTTGAAAATAACAAAGATGACGTCTCCCGGTAAAAGCCGAAAGTAATTTATTTTCATATTTTGATACAATGTTCTTTAATTCTAATCGAAGTTTGTCCATGTCCCCGCTCTAGGCTCTGCCCTTTTCAGGGGAAGCGTCACCCCGGAGCAACCGGAAGTGTCACTTAACTAAAATATTATAATAAAAGGTAGGAAAAATATTGCAATGCATAAGTAAAAAGGGTCACCAAAGCATATTATAAATTGAAACTAAGAAACAGGCGAAAACGGCATTTTCCCTTTAGAATTCCGCAGAACGTTGAATGATATTCACCTGAAACCTCAAACTTCCTAGGGGTTGTTCGCAAATGCCCCAAAAAGCTCAATTATGTTTAAATTAAGTCGTCCGCCTAACAATCCGCATACCGGTTTCAGGCTTTTGGCCCTCATCAGTTGGGAAGTCACCAGCCAGATATCCGTAGAGCTCTGGCCGAAGCGAGACACAACATAAATAAAATCACCATCGAGCAATTTCCATTTATATGGAAGTTTGCATGGATTGTCAGGTGAATATCATTCAACGTTCTGCGTGGTATTTGCTAGGGAAAGTAGTTGTTTTTCGCCTGTGGTCTACCAATTGAGTTTCAACTATATTGAACTTGAGAATCGGTACTTTATGCATTGCATTCATATTTTATCTCCTTCACTTGGCTCTTTTCATTAAAATATATGCCAGTCGGGCAACCTAAGCCACCTCTACTGAGAAGGAATCTTTCATTAGAATCCTATCGAGGTAGGAAAAATGTATGGAGTGTTTCTTTCTGTCACTAGGGGCCGCCGGTTAAAAGTTATATTTTCCGACGTACCTAAAGATGTTTTTAAGCTCGATGGTGATTTTATTTAGGTTGTGTCTCGCTTCGGCTAGAGCTCTACGGATCTCTGGCTGTTGACTACTCCGCACTGATGAGGGCTAAAAAGTCTGTAACCGGTATACGGATTGTTAGGCGGACACGACATGAATTTAAACATAATTGACATGAAAGAAAACCTTGGAACAATTTCCATTTATATGGAAGTTTGCATGGATTGTCAGGTGAATGTCATTCAACGTTCTGTGGTATTTGCTAGAAAGTTGTTTTTTTCGCCTGTGGTCTGCCAATTGAGTTTCAATTTATATTGAATCCTTAGTGAAGACGACTTTGTGTACTTTATGCATTGCATTTCATAAAATATTTTAGTTGGATATTCAATGTTTTCTTCACCTTCCTACAAATTTCCATGCTACTTTTAGTACTCTTTATATAGATCGGTTAACCCTATACAGGGTGGTTTCAACTGAATGCTGATCCCAAAGGGCGATAATTTTAAGAAAAATTCCTCATATGAACATAGATCCGCAACCGCTTTATTTCTAAGAAAGAAGATGGGAAATTTAACAAAAAATCAGTTCTTCCCCAATATCTCTGAAACCGCTTTGGCTTTTTTTTTCAATTTTGGTACATGCAAAGAACTCATAAAATACTTTTTTTCCAGGATAAAGGATTTCTTAATTTTCTCAGTGGCGTCCCTGTTAACATGCCCTGCCAAAATAATGATACGCTACTGTCTTTTTTCCAAATGAATATTATTTTTTGTAATTGTCCTCTGAAAATGGGTCGCTTGGCCTTTTTTCAAATCAACTCAACAGGCAGTCTCAAATGTTACATAGTGGAAAGCAAAGCATACTTTTAAAAGGGGAGGGTGTCAAACTTTGTTTCTCAATATTACTTTGACTATTCTGCAACCAAAAGCACATGATAAGGGGAGCGTGAATTGGTCAACAAATACGAAAAGTTTATCAAATATATAAACCTAGGTCGTATAGGTTCGAGATGCTTAGGCGACTCGGAGGGAGTATTCTTCGGGTACGCAGGGTTCTTCTTATAACGGTATTACTCCCAACTCCTAGTCCTATTCATACGCGACTGTTAGTGTATCCTGTCCTGGAATGGCACTCAACCGGACAGATTGACGTTGGACTACTAACGGAGAGCAATCACCGGTTTTCCCACCTATCTCTTTGTACAAAACTGTTGGTGAGGCTCGTCCTTGGAACGGCTCCTAACTGCACAGATCGTGGATGGACTCTTCCGACAAGCTGTATATCGGTTTTTACAGAGCTACTGATCAATTGGACTCACCTATCCCCATCCTGCGCGACTGTTAGTTGAACCCTTCGGAACAGAACTCAACTGACGGGTTGAGTGTGTGACGGCAGCTTGAGAACTATCCGCCGGTTTCTCCTACCCCTATTTCTTTCCTACACACTGTTAGTGCGGCCCGTCCGGAACGGCACCTAACTGACAGAGTGTGGATGGACTCTTCCGACAAGTTTCGTATATCGGTATACTGATCCATTGGACTTCCTGTAGATTCCCCTATCCTGCGCGACTGTTAGTTGAACCCTCTTCGGAACAGGAACTCAACTGACAGTGGTTGGTGTGTGACGGCAGCTTGAGAACTATCGCCGGTTTCTCCACCCCTATTTCTTTCATTACAAACTGTCAGTAAGGCTCCGTCCTTGAACGGCACCTAACTGACAGAGTGTGGATGGACTCTTCCGACAAGCGTATATCGGTAGCTACTGATCCATTGACTTCTGTACGCATCCTCTATCCCTGCGCGACTGTTAGTTGAACCCGTCTTCGAACAGAACTCAACTGACAGGTTGGTGTGTATTGCCAGTGAGAACTATCGCCGGTTTTCCTACTCTATTTCTTTTCCTACAAACTGTCAGTGCGGCTCGTCCTAAAACGGCACCTAACTGACAGAGTGGATGACTCTTCCAAAGCTGTATATCGGTAGCTACCGACCATTGACTCCTGTACGCATCCCCATCCTGCGCGACTGTTAGTTGAACCCGCCTTCGGACAGAACTCAACTGACGTTGGGTTTGACCAGCTCGAGAACTATCGCCGTTTCTCCTCCCCCTATTTCTTTCCTACACAACTGTCAGTGCGGCTCCGTCCTTGGAACGGCACCTAACTGACAGAGCGGATGGACTCTTCCGACAAGCTGTATATCGGTAGCTACTGATCCATTGGACTCCCTGTACGCATCCCCATCCTGCGCGACTGTTAGTTGAACCCGTCTTCGGAACAGAACTCAACTGACAGGTTGTGTGTGGCAGCTTGAGAACTATCGCCGGTTTCTCCTACCCTATTTCTTCCTACAACTGTCGTGCGGCCCGTCCTGGAACGGCACCAACTGACAGAGTGTGGATGTACTCTTCCGACAAGCTGTACTATCGGTAGCTACTGATCCATTGGACTCCCTGTACGCATCCCCATCCTGCGCGACTGTTAGTTGAACCCGTCTTCGGAACAGAACTCAACTGACAGGTTGGGTGTGTGACGGCTAGCTCGAGAACTATCGCCGGTTTCTCCTACCCCTATTTCTTTCCTACACAACTGTCAGTGCGGCCCGTCCTTGGAACGGCACCTAACTGACAGAGTGTGGATGGACTCTTCCGACAAGCTGTATATCGGTAGCTACTGATCCATTGGACTCCCTGTACGCATCCCCATCCTGCGCGACTGTTAGTTGAACCCGTCTTCGGAACAGAACTCAACTGACAGGTTGGGTGTGTGACGGCTAGCTCGAGAACTATCGCCGGTTTCTCCTACCCCTATTTCTTTCCTACACAACTGTCAGTGCGGCCCGTCCTTGGAACGGCACCTAACTGACAGAGTGTGGATGGACTCTTCCGACAAGCTGTATATCGGTAGCTACTGATCCATTGGACTCCCTGTACGCATCCCCATCCTGCGCGACTGTTAGTTGAACCGTCTTGGAACAGAACTCAACTGACAGGTTGGGTGTGTGACGGCTAGCTCGAGAACTATCGCCGGTTTCTCCTACCCCTATTTCTTTCCTACACAACTGTCAGTGCGGCCCGTCCTTGGAACGGCACCTAACTGACAGAGTGTGGATGGACTCTTCCGACAAGCTGTATATCGGTAGCTACTGATCCATTGGACTCCCCTGTACGCATCCCCATCCTGCGCGACTGTTAGTTGAACCCGTCTTCGGAACAGAACTCAACTGACAGGTTGGGTGTGTGACGGCTAGCTTGAGAACTATCGCCGGTTTCTCCTACCCCTATTTCTTTCCTACACAACTGTCAGTGCGGCCCGTCCTTGGAACGGCACCTAACTGACAGAGTGTGGATGGACTCTTCCGACAAGCTGTATATCGGTAGCTACTCGATCCATCTGGACTCCTGTACGCATCCCCATCCTGCGCGACTGTTAGTTGAACCCGTCTTCGGAACAGAACTCAACTGACAGGTTGGGTGTGTGACGGCTAGCTCGAGAACTATCGCCGGTTTCTCCTACCCCTATTTCTTTCTACAAACTGTCGTGCGGCCCGTCCTTGGAACGGCACCTAACTGACAGAGTGTGGATGGACTCTTCCGACAAGCTGTATATCGGTAGCTACTGATCCATTGGACTCCCTGTACGCATCCCCATCCTGCGCGACTGTTAGTTGAACCCGTCTTCGGAACAGAACTCAACTGACAGGTTGGGTGTGTGACGGCTAGCTTGAGAACTATCGCCGGTTTCTCCTACCCCTATTTCTTTCCTACACAACTGTCAGTGCGGCCCGTCCTTGGAACGGCACCTAACTGACAGAGTGTGGATGGACTCTTCCGACAAGCTGTATATCGGTAGCTACTGATCCATTGGACTCCCTGTACGCATCCCCATCCTGCGCGACTGTTAGTTGAACCCGTCTTCGGAACAGAACTCAACTGACAGGTTGGGTGTGTGACGGCTAGCTCGAGAACTATCGCCGGTTTCTCCTACCCCTATTTCTTTCCTACACAACTGTCAGTGCGGCCCGTCCTTGGAACGGCACCTAACTGACAGAGTGTGGATGGACTCTTCCGACAAGCTGTATATCGGTAGCTACTGATCCATTGGACTCCCTGTACGCATCCCCATCCTGCGCGACTGTTAGTTGAACCCGTCTTCGGAACAGAACTCAACTGACAGGTTGGGTGTGTGACGGCTAGCTGAGAACTATCGCCGGTTTCTCCTACCCTATCACTATC
>JAFIRS010007991.1:0-20310 GCA_018342105.1 Gonioctena quinquepunctata | reverse complement strand
GGGTTTTAAAATTTGACAAAAAAAACATCAACCAAAAAATGGCATGGGGGGGGTACATGGGGGAATCTTCGAAAACTAAAAGTGTTTCCTATCGATCTGGGGTTTTTCACCAAAAGACCGAAATTCGACGTAAAACCCGGAAAATGGGCCTTTGGTGGTAGCCCGATCGATCGTTTGGGCCCGGGAAATGCAAAAGGGTTTTTTTTTTTATTCGAAAAGGGGTTTTGATAAAGGATTCTGGAACGCCAATTATTGGGGAAGGGTCGCTTTAATGGGAAAGGGTAATGGGTATGTTTTAAAAAAATTTACAAAATTTAAAAAAATTTCAGGTAACATAAACCAAATAGATAAGGATATTTCCCCAATCAATCCAACCCCTCCCCAAAGAGTGACAAAAAAGCCAGAAATCTAGCTGGGGCCATTACCCGGGAATATAGCTGTTTGGCCATCCATAGCCGGGAATATAGCTGTTTGGCCTTCCGTAGCCTGGAATATAGTTGTTTTTTAAGAAAAACGAACGATAGTAAAAAAAACTCAGGTGAGTATTAACTAAACGAAACGAAACGAAACGAAAAATTGCATAAGGGGGAGGGGATAAGTTGTGAATCTTCGAAAACTCAAAGTGATCCTATCGATCTGTGGTTTTCACCAAAATGATCGAAATTCGACGTAGATTCCGAAAATGTGGCCTATGTGGTAGCCAGATTGATCGATTGGCCGTGAAATGCAAAAACAGGAAAAAACTTTTTTCTAATTCGAGAACGGTGATAGATAAAGCAATTCTGCGAACGCCAATCGATTCAGAAAGGTCAAGTTAGTCTTGGTACGAGGTTTAAGATCGATCGAAAAAAAAACATCGACCGAAAAATGGCATAAGGGGGGGGTACATGGTGAATCTTCGAAAACTCAAAGTGATCCTATCGATCTGCGGTTTTCACCAAAATGATCGAAATTCGACGTAGATTCCGAAAATGTGGCCTATGTGGTAGCCCGATCGATCGATTGGCCGTGAAATGCAAAAAACCGGAAAAACTTTTTTTTTATTCGTGAACGGTGATAGATGAAGCGATTCTGCGAACGCCAATCGATTCAGAAGGGTCAAGCTATAATGGGTATGGGTAATGGGTATGATGTTAACTCAAAACTACTTACTTAAAATTTCAATTTTTTTCAGGTTGCATTGTCACCGGAATTATGTACACTTGCCAAATTTCAGATCATTCGTACGTCTGGAAGTGGATCAAAATCGCGCCCAAAGGAGTCGGTTACAAACATACGGTTACAAACATAAAAGTGAAGCTAATATAAAGCGTGTAAAAATCATGATCTCCGACTTTGAAAACCCCAACATACCAATTTTCAGTAGAATTGGACCATAATCACAAAACTCGTCTGCCATCTTGAAGCCGCCAACTTGAATTTGTAAATTTTGAAATAAAAATGTATAATCTCCCACCTCGAAAACCCCCATATACCAATGTTCAATTGAATTGGACATAATCACAAAAATTGTTTGCCATTTTAAAGCCGCCATCATGAACTTTAGAATTTTGAAAAAAAAAAATCCGACCCCGATAATCCCTACATCCCAATTTTGAATCGAATCGGACAATAATCACAGAACTCATTCGCCATTTTGGAGCCATCATCCTGAATTTATGAATTTTGACATACCTACCAATTTTCAATAAAAGTTCACCATCTTGAAACAATCATTTTAAATTTGTCAATTTTGACGAACAATTAATAACCTTCGATCCCGAAAACTCCCACATACCAATTTTGAATCGAATCGAACCATAATCACGAAACTCGTTCGCCATCTTCAATTTCTGTATTTTTACCAAGCCCGAAAACCATAATTACAAATCTCGTCCGCCATCTTGGAACCGCCATCTTGAATTTATTAATTGTGGGAAAAAATCATAATCACAGAACTCGTTCGCCATCTTGATATCGCCATCTCAAATTTGTTGATTTTGAGAAAAAAAATCCCAATCTCCGACCCCGAAAACCCCCACATACCAAGTTTGAATCAAATCGGACCATAATTACAAATCTCGGCCGCCATCTTGAAGCCGCCATTTTGTTTATTTCTCTAAAAACAATCCATAATGCATGGTCACCGGAATTATGAACACTTACAAAATTTCAAATTAATCGGACGACTAGAAGTCGGTCAAAATCCACTTGCAATTTGACCCAAACTAACTAACAAGTGAAACTAAATGAAAGCTTCTGGAAATACTCAATTCTTCCCACTCACTATATAATGGTCCGCAGCAAGCTGGACTAGGTGAAATGGCAACACTGTAATTAGAGCCTGTTTCTACAGCAGATGTCGCTTTCATCGATAAATATTGTGTGCCACAGTACTGTGTGTGAATACTACCTGAAGAAAACTGAATTGTGGCACGTCACACACTTCTATGATTTTTTTTGAATAGTTGGTAAAATACACGCATAGTACATGAAATAACCGCTCCATAGAATGATATGATTAAGATGACACCCTCTGGGATAGAAAGCATTGGGATATGTCATATAGTTTTCATTGAAACGACAATGAAAATTGTGGCACAGAGTGTGAGGTGCCACAGTTCCGAGCGGATGCCAGAGTTCAGGATTATTCACACACAAGATGCCACAAGTATAGTGCTACAAACACACACACACACACACACATAATACACAAATAATCACAAACCAGGCTATAAATATACCACGCTGCAAATTCACTCATAATCAAAAATTCATCACATACTTTGGCCCTAAACTATACAATCAGCTACCTACACATATAAAAAAATCCAAAGCTACAAAAAACTTAGAACAGAAATAAAATTATTCATTAAAAACCAGTTTAATCAGTTGAAAAATATCTTTGAGAACGACAAATCTGAAACCTCCATCCACGTATATATATAAAGTTATCAAAAGTATTTCCAAAGTGATAGGTCATGTAATATTACATTTTGTTAACACATCTCTAGTAACTCGTCATTTCCCACATAAACTTAAAGTAAGTACTGTTGTATCAGTACCAAAAATCATCAATTATAATGAAGCCATGAATTTTTACCCTACAATACTTTACCACCTCTGGAAAAAATATTAGAATTAGCTGCTTATAACCAAATATAAGGTACATTGAAAACAATAAAATATTAATGGATTATCATCCAGATTCAGATGAAGAACTCCTGCGAAACTGCTTTACAGTTGACATTGTCTAGCTGGAAATTGAAAATAATAAATATATTGTTGCGGCCTTCATATACTTTAAAAGAGCTTTTGAGACGATTGACCTCACTCTTCCACTAACAAAAATTAAATACTATGGCATAACAGGCACTGGACTGCTGGTTTAACAGTTTTCTATTAATAGAGAGCAGATAAGTGATAATATTTTTTTTGTTATAGAAGTGTACCTCACCCAGGGAATGTACTAGGTCCTCTTTTATTATCTTATACCTTAATGATGTGAACTATATTCAAGATTTTTAATTCCTTAATCTGTTTGCCGACGATATGGTGGTGACTGCAAGTAAGGTTAGCCTGGATAGAGCTATTGAAAAAAATGATTTTACTTCAAAGCATATATCACACTTTCTTAACACCAATAAACTCAAACTCAATGTTAATAAAACCAAAGCCATGATCATAACAACACATAAATATATTCAGATTGACAAAAATATTATAAATATTAATATTAACCGTGAAACTATTGAGGATATAATATATTTGGGATTAATTGTTGATAATACACTCAGCCTAAAAAACCTTTTCAAAATAATTTACAATAAAATATTGAAAAAACAATTTTTCTTCACAAGAATTAGCAGAAACCTTACTCTTCAAACTACCCTAACTGTTTATAAAACTATAATACAACCACATTTTGATTACTGCGCTAATGTACTTGCATTGCTAGATGGAAATAGTATTGCAGCCTTGCTAAAACTGCAAAATAGAGGAATGCATGTTATTCTGAGATGCAGTAGATATACCCCAATTATATTAATGCTTCAAACCTTGGATTGGCTTTCTGTTAAAGACAGTTTGTTTTATTACTCAATGATTTTGATCTATAAGATTGTATCTGGTGAGGCCCCTCCCTATTTTGACCAATTAATTGTATTCCAAAACCAAATAATCTCTTTGAAAAATGTACTGTGATTGATTTTAATTAATAATGTTACACATAGTAATTTCTAATTAAAATTATTGGTTCATTTTAAAATTTTATATATAAATATATATATATATTTATAAATATATATATATATATATATTTATAAATATATATATATATATATATAAATATATATATTTATAAATATATATATAAATATATGGTAAACGTGACTTCGTCCGCATATAATTTGTATTTTTCCTGTTTTTCTTTGTGTGGTTCTAGCTTATGCCCTATGGCTTGGCCTGTTATCTAGTTTGGGTGGCATAATTGATTTGACAGCGAAAGTAATGCTTTGTGATGACTATTACAAATTCAACAATTAACACAATTCATATATTGGTAACAGCGAGCCAAAACAACAATTTTCATGCATCTAATTGAAAAACTGACAGAATTAACAAACATTTATCCCCCAATTCACCCCTTTAGGGGTTAAATCTCTAAAAACACTAAAACACATATTTCTTTATTTTTAACAAAGACCTCAAATACCAATTTTTATGGTCCTAACTTAAAAACTAACGGAACCCCCATAAAAAAAAAACCTCTCCTCCTCTTAAAATCTTGAATGTTATCATTCATTCATCCGTAGGTATCCCTTATATTGTATATGTCATTTATCCTGAATTTTAAGTTGTGTAATCTGTAGTTTAGTAGCGCTTAAACTCATTTTTATCTGTTCGCCTTTACTTTCTTTTTTCTTATTTATATCTGTATATCTTCACAAATTTTTGCTGTCTACTAATTGTATTTATACAAAAAATTGTTGATTGTATTTATTGTAATGGGGATGATCTCGTGTAATAAAATGAATAAATATATATATTGTTATGTTATGAAAAACCAGTTATATATTTTAAAAGGAAAAAACCCACAAAAAAGAATAATTACTTAATAGCTATTAGTTTCAAGAGATTGTTTTTACATATTTTGAAATTCTATTTCCTTTATTAAGCCTCTGTATAATATGAATAGATAAAAATATTCAAATACTATAATACAATCAATTTCATACAATGTCATAATGATTACAACCCATAATTATTCAAAAGACAACAAGAAAGGTCTAGATTTACAAAATCATCCTGAATAAAATGTGATAAACAAAATTATAAGCTTGAAACATACAGTATATGAAATTGTATGTAACTAAAATTAGCCAATGGGAGAACAACAAACTTCTTGATGACAATAGCCAATCAGGGAACAGTATGGTCAAATGTAAGATTTGAAATAGTGAGAAAATAAGAACGGAAAAGTGTCAGAGACAATTATGATTGAATATTGTAAATAGTCTGTAAGAAAGGAAAAATAGATTCATTTATAAGTTTTGACAAATAACCCCAAGCAGTGAAAATGTGAGAACATAGTGCGCGAATTCAAAAATTCAAATCAAAAGGAATGAGGAAAAATGGTATCCAAGTAACGAAAGAAAGAAAAAGCCACAAGGAGACCGAAAATAATTTAAAAACGAATGCCACGTTTTATTTGAGAGAAAGAAAAATTCAATAATTTCAACATTTTAAGCAGAAAATCAACATTACCTTATTTGTACACCATATACAAATATTCCAAAGCTGATTGCTGAATTTGTATGGTTCCTTCTTTTGGTATTGGAGTTCCTGAGAGCATTGGATTGAGAGAGAATCCAAATTCTGGGTGTATATTGAACAGCGACAGTTCCAGCGACAGGTATAAACTTTCCTAGTGCACGTCACGAACTGAACAATTTCACTAATAACTCATATCCCATCAGAAGAACTTTATTTCACTTATTTTGAACTATTAAAGAAATTTTCACTTTCAAGGTGAGGTTGTGTCTATTAATCCATAACCTGTTTCTCATGAATATTTGTAGATTCACCTTAGAATAAGTTATCTATCGTAGGCCAGGTAAAATTAAGTTTTCCTGAATAAAGGAAATAATTGCTTTTTGATACTTTGTCGTTTGTTTTCCACAATTATCAGCAATCATACTTATAAACATTGAAAAGATTGAGATTTGACATCAAGCAGTATATGCTAGTGGCTCAATTGCCTGAACCGGCTATCTGAGACGAGAGGTGTACCAACTGAGTTTAGCTGTGGTAAGGAAAGTGATAACAATTGGCAGCAACGTGACGAGAGAACAGTGACGTTAGCTAGCAATTATTATTACATCACAAAACAAATTATACAGGTAGAAAATACTTATCTATATCATAACAATTTGGCTCACAACGAAGAGCGGAAATTATTAGCAATCTTCATTTTATAACAACAATTTATATTTGCAAATTATCATTATATTACAATACATATATATATATATATATATATATATATATATATATATATATATATATATATACATATATATATATATATATATATATACATATATATATATATATATATATATACATATATATATATATATACATATATATATACTACTACTTTTTCAAGGGGGACATCGTTCGCGATGAAATTCACCCGAAATACATTCCATCCCTCGGAGCTGTGACCGCCACCCCTAAATTTTTAAATGGCAACATATGGCAAGTGATACTTAATGTGAAAGGTATTTTCCTTCTTAATATCAAACAACAAAAATAAATTAATTATATCGATTCGTTTTCGAGATATAGGAACTTGAAGTTGGGAAATCACTTTTTATTCACTCAATCAATAAAAACAATATCTGATAAAGCAACTGTCGCAACAATTATATTGTCAATGAACTAAATGTTCAAACTGTCTACCACTTATTTCCATACCATAGTACAAGTTCTGTTCAAAACGAGACCTCACATTTCGTAGCATTTCCGGCGTTATTCGACGGCATTCTTCAATAATTCTCCTTCGTAAATCTTCCAGAGATTCTGGTTCGGTTGCAAAGATTTTGTTTTTCAAGTGACCCCACAGGAAAAAGTCGAGTGGGGTTAAATCTGGAGATCTGGCTGGCCACTCTATAGAGCCTCTTCTTCCAATCCAACTTCCAGGAAACATTCTATCCAAAAACGCCCTAACAGGCTGTGCATAATGTGGAGGTGCCCCGTCTTGTTGAAATATCAAGTGGTCTTCATGATAACGATCGACATTTTCAATGATGTCTACTAATTGTGGATAAACAAATTCATTCAATAATTCCAAATAAGTTTCTCCTGTCAGGTTACCGTCGAGAAATACTGGTCCAATCAAACGGTCCCCAAAAATACCAGCCCAGACATTGAGTTTTTGGGGAGTTTGAGTATTGACTTCGTGGAAAACATGTGGATTGGCTCTGACCAATAACGACAATTATGACGATTCACAGTCGAATTCAAAAAGAATGTAGACTCATCAGAAAAGCAGATGTTGAAAAGGAAATTCTCATCAGCATCTATTCTCATAGTCATAATTTCACAGAATTCATGTCGCCTATCAAAATCATCTTCATTCAATTGGTGTACAAAATGTATTTTGTAGTGGTGGAATTTATGATGTTTCAGGATTCGGCGGAGACTGGTTCTACTGATATTGGTAACACTAGCCAATTTCCTTGTGCTCAATGTTGGGTCTGCATGAACTTGTCCTAAAAGGCAACTTCAACAGCTTCATTTCTCAACGGAAATTCACGTTCTGGGTCTCGTTTCTTGTTGGCTACTGATCCAGTTTGACGAAATTTTTGCACTAATTCTAGAACGTATTTTCTAGCAACAAGTTTATCTGGATGCGTTTCAATGAACAAATAAGCTGTACGGTCTTAAAAAAAATTGTTATTATTTCAACTCTTTCCGCGATTGTATACACCATTATTGCGGAAAGTTATTCAGCAGCTTTAGTCAAGTAATTCACTCTAATGTCGTTCAATCAAAGATCAGTTGGACACTGATAGACGTCCACAATTGCGATTTGCCGAAAAAAATTATCTCATACATGTTTTTGTTGTACTCGCATTTGAGTCGAATTCGAGAAAACGTCTTTATATCAATTCTTAAGAACCTTAAATTTTTTTCAATCAAATAAATGAGAATGAAATAAAAATTAGAGACGGAGTTGCATGTTATTTGTTGGTAAACAGTTAGATCATTTAGTTCCTTGACAATGATAATTATCTTTAAACAGTTGCATTGTTAGATGTTATTTTTATTGAGTGAATGAAAAGTGATTTCCCAACTTTAAGTTCCTATATCTGGAAAACGAATCGATTGAATTAATTTATTTTTGTTGTGTGATATTAAGAAGGTGAGGTATCACTTGCCATTTAAAAATTTAGGGGTGGCGGTCACAGCTCCGAGGGATGGAATGTATTTCGGGTGAATTTCATCGCGAACGATGTCCCCCTCAAAAATGTAGTTGACGTGTCCGAGCGTTTTTATATAATTCGGTTCTGCCGACCTACAGAGCCGCTGTTTCGTTTTCAATGTCCCACTCTGTAGGTATATAACTTTGTAATACTGATATCGAATTGAATAAATTTATCTATCTATTCTCTTATTTTTTCAGATTTCTAATGGAACAAACGAAATATGTAAGCAGTGCATTAAAAAACTTGAAGAAATTTCAAAATTCATTGAGAATTCTTTGAGAATTGAACAATCATTTGCAAAAGGAGCAACAGTGAAAAAGAAAGTTTCTCCTGAAGGAAAAGAAGTAGTTTATAAACAATGGAAGAGTGAAGAAATTAGTTCCCATACTTTTTCTAGAAAAATAAAAATAGAACCTGAAGAGGATATTGCAAGCAGTGCCAACAAGTTGACAGAACATGATATTTTGACCAAAAATAGGTTAGCTGGTGAAAGCAGTTTGCAGCTAGATGTGAACTGTAGAGGAAAAATATTTTATTGCGAAATATGTAATCATGAATTCCATTTGTATGCTGATTTGAAGCAGCATGCCAAGGTTCACAGAGGTCAGAAACCATTCGAGTGTGGAATTTGTGGAAGAAAATATCCCCGAAAGAGTGTCCTCATCGATCATTTAGAAACCCACAAATCACACCCTAAAACAATTTTTCCATGTGACATATGCAAAAAAAAAATCAGACTTAAATCTTTGTTGATTAGACACGTGGATAACCATCCAGCAGTTGGATCATTTGTATGTAAAGTGTGTGGAAAAAAGTTTTTTTACAAAAGGAGTTTGAGCAAACATTCATATGTGACACACAGAAAAAACATAGGTGAAATGACGATTTGACAACAATCAGTGCTCACAATTTGAACGTCAGCAGGCTCACACGTATCACATTTAGCACCCGTGGGCAATTTTATATATGACGACAGTAATTTTTATAAAGCTTATAAATGGGAAAATGTTGATTTACTTCCTCAAATTTATTTTCATTTTTATATTTTTCAACTGGAACTTTTACTAGAAGGGCATAAGCTATACAAGCATTTTCTGCTGGAGGTTCATAACCATACTCGGTTTTTACCCGACTATGGCAATGCCAAAAGGAAGGGTTATGTTTTTAGCAGTCTATGTATATTTTGTCCGATTTTGATGAATGAGATGTCAATCGATTTGTTATATGTTTGTCGATTTGTCTGGTTGACATAGGCTACATTTTATACGAACAAAATCAATATGACAGATGTTACAAAAAAAAAATAGGGGTCTCTGATTTTGTTTTTCTTTGTTGTTGTATCAAGTTGAATGTCAAATGGAAGAGAATAAAATTCTGAGTTCATGAGTATAAGTATAGTACAATATTTAATATAAAATATATGTATTCTCGGTATTCTTTCTAAATTTTTTTCCATCACTTATTTCGAGTACGGAACATTAATTAATTTATCAGGTTATTTTTTATTTAGTTAGTGATCTATCAATAGGTATGTAATGTGAATACACACTTTAAAAATTTCATAAACATATCATTATCAACTAAACAACCATTATTCGTCATTTGTACATTTTAATTGTTTCTCGGTAGGTATTTGTATTCATAATTACCCGCTTTCAGCAAAGCCAAAAGGACAGGTTATGATTTTAGCAGTCTATGTATGTATTGATTGTAATCAATATTTTAAAAAATTATTAGTTAGGTACATTTAAGTATTAACGATTTATAATGCCCCTCACAAAAAAACAAAAAGTTTAAAAAACTGTAACCCGAGTACGGGATGAAATAACTATAATTGAAGGAAAAAAGTTCCAAACCTTTCATACGACTACCTTTCACATGACTAGGGATAAATAAAATAAACTAAAAATTTGGAAACAAGTTAGGTGCTGATTGCAATCATCGTCTTATTGAGTAAGACAAGTCTTTTAATATGTTAGATATTCCTGTTCATTTAGTTCTATTGAAGTCTTCTGGCAGTTTTACATTAAAAACGTTATTTATTTTATTTATTTATTTATTGTGGGATACAAACAGGACTAGCCCAAAAAAATGTATCCTCTAAGTAGTTATAGAAATTACAATAAAAGAAAAGAAATTAGTATGATATGAGAATTATAACAAAAATAATTATTGGAAATACAAATATACAGGGTGTCCCAAAACTCAACATCATCCTTTGGAGGGCTGATAGTCCAGCTCATGACTGACCAGAATATCACAATATGACCTTAGTAAAATATTGATAGTTTTGGAGATATTGGCACTTTTATGAATTTCGTGAAAATCGAAACCTTTGATCAGTATTTCGAGTGCCGCAGGAACAAACTTCATAGTTTAAGATTCCAATTTTTGTTATGCAATCTGTAATAACCCTTCTACTGATTTCAATCCAAAATAAAAATATTGGTGCAATATCTTTGGAGAAAAAAAACATGTTTGCCCGATTCACGAGTTAATTTATTTTATTAGCTTACTTAGACTCTTCATACTGTAAACAAAATCAGCACGCGAGCCTGGCAAGTTATTTTAAAAAACTGCTCATTGGGTGTAGTTTTTGACATGATACAACATTCACTATCTTCCACTTGAGGAAAAAATATATTCCTAGTTTACTGCAATACGAGCTCATTGTGAAATTATTTCAATAATTAGGAATTCAAATGAAAACTCTTGGTAAATTGAAGTGACAGGTATTTATTGGCAACTAAACAAAAGACAATTTTTTTTTTAAGAATGTGTTCAAATTGCCTGCCACCAAGTCGAATGCAAGCGTGGCATCTTTTCAAAAACGATCTTTTTATTCGTCTTGTACTTCCTTCGGCACTTATTTGGAAAGCTGCTTCATTAATACGACGTCTCAAGTCATTTTCATCATTTACTGGGTTTGCATAGACCTTCTCCTTTATGCAACCCCAGTGGAAAAAATCTACCGGGTTCAAATCAGTAGACCGGGGAGGCCACAAAATGGGACAAAGACGGCCGATCTATCTCTGTGGATAAGTTTGATCCAAATAATTTCTCACTGGTCGTACGAAATGAGCTGGACAGCCGTCATTTTGGAACCACATTTCCCCATTTAGAATGTCAGGTAAGTAATTCAAAAGGGCCAATTATTTTACCTTTCCAGATGCCGGTCCATAGATTTACTTCGAAGCGATATTGTGACTTTTGTTCTCGCATTGCATGTGGGTTTTCAAGAGCATACGTATGAAGATTGTGCATGTTCATGAAGCCATCTTTTGAGAATGTGCTTTCATCTGTCCATAAAATGTTATCTATGAACTCTGGGTCTTCTCTATGTTTCTGCAGCATTCTTTGGCAAAACTGGACACTTTTGCAAAGTCACGAAAGCAACTTTGCACCGCTTAGCGTGATATGGGTGGTACTGATTCCTTCTCAGACTCATTATTGAAATAATTTCAAAATAGGCTCCTAGTGAAAGATAAAGAATGTTATACCATATCAAAAACTACACTGAATATGCAATTTATCAACATAATGTGCCAGGTTAGCATAGTCATATTGTACACAGTATGAAGAGTCTAAGTGAGCTAATAAAATGAATTAACTCGTAAATCAGACAAATACTTTTTTTTCTCCACAGGTATGGTACCAATAATTTTATTTTGGACTGTAATCAATAAGAGGGTTATTTGGGGTTGCATAACAAGAATAAGAATCTTAAACTATGAAGTTTTGTACCTGCGGTACTCAAAATACTGATCAAATGTTTCGATTTTCACGAAATTCATAAAGGTGCCAATATCTCCAAAACTATCAATATTTTACTAAGGTCATATTGTGATATTCTGGTCAGTCATGAGCTGGACTATGAGCCATCCAAAGGATGACGTTGAGTTTTGGGACACCCTGTATATGATAAAGATTCATAGGAAAAACTATTGTTTGAGATACAACTTGGCAGATATTCAGTGGTACTCTAATTGTAAAAAGTGCGTTTTCAGGATGTTTTGGAATTTGTAGAAGCTATTTGCAGATATGTCGATGCTGGTGGAACTTGACAATATATTGTAGGTCTGTGTTATCCTGTGTAGAGGGGAGTTTAGAAAATAGTTTGTTTTTGCCTGCTAGGTAAAGAATAAAAGAGTTTGGCGAGTATTATAGACTGGTGTAGCATATCGAATCTGAGAAACTATTTCGATTGCATCAATTTTGCTATTTACGACTTTATAAAGGAATTTCACATCTGTAATTTTCCTCCGGTGCGCGAGTGAGATGAGATTTAGTTCTTTTCGAACGTTTCACCTTTCATTGATATGTGGGAAGCATTTCCTGTTTACATAATCGTTGAATTTATTTTGAATACTCTCAAGTTTTTGGGCATAAATATTATAAAGAGGGTTCCAGATTACTGAGCCATAAGTCAGAACGCTAAAAAAAAAATGGAGATGCTGTCAATCAAGGATTAAAAATACACACGACCATGGCATTTGAATGGAATTATAACGTTATTAATGTGAAACTGCCAGAATACTTCAATAGAACTAAATCATCGGGAATATCTAACATATCAAAAGACTTGTTTTACTGGTTATTTATCCCTAGACAGGTGAAAGGTTTAGAACTTTTTTCTTTTAATTATAGTAATTTTTTTTTTAGTAGTCAGGTTACTGTTTTTTTAACTTTTTTTTGTTTATTTTATTTTTGACATTAGATATACTTTTTTAGATCATGTATAACATATAAAACACAAATGAACACAGACTATCAGGTTGAGAATTGGACAAGTAACTTTTCAAAGATAAAGTTTATATTTACATTTTGAATTTAGCTTTTGAGTTTAATTAAATGTTTGGTGTCTTGTTTTTATATAGGATCACACCTATGATTATATTGATGTAATATATTTTCTCCCACGGTCGACCTTAAATAATTTTTCCGGCGACCTCTGTTTAATGTACACGAAATCAATCGTTAATGGCCCCTATTAACCTTTTAATGCATGATTGTGATATATGCAGCCAAACATACACCAAAATCGACCATTAATAACCTGTAAATGGTCGATTTCTCCATTAATGCATCATTGTGGTATAGGCAACTAAACATACACGAATTCGAATATTATTCAAATTCCCAATCATATTATCTTTGCGCTGTCAAATTTATGTATTTTCAAATCTAAATATTGTATGTTTCCTCCTAGTTTAAGGAAATTGTTATCAAAAATTTCACGTTAACCCCAGGTACGAGGTTGACCAATTTTTTTGATTTTAATCAACTTGTATATTGAAATGGCGATTAATGATCTCGAACATTAATGCGCTCGCGTTAAAATATCTCGATCATTAATCGACACCATTAATACACTAGTTGATTAAATAACTATTTATTATGAATTTCAAAGTTTCCTCATACATCGATTAATAGTCACTTTTATAGTCAAAATGTCGATTTTTTGCTTTAAGAGATTTGAGCCTCTCTTATATCCTGAACTAAGGTTCTCTTTCTGAGTCAAGTTATTTCTTTAACATCAATCAATAGACTATTAAAACCTCCTTCTGAGCAACTCATGAAAAAAAAAATCTAATTATTTAAATGATTATATCAGTAAATAACATTTTGATTAATTTGACTAGCAATATTAAACTTAAAATACTAAACCACAAAATAAGTATGCAAATTATTTCGAAATTTTGTAACTTTCGGCCAATGATGTAGCACAATTTTATAAGTGCTTTTAAAAATGTTGTTTCAAACAGCATCATAGATCTCTCCAAGTTCGTACATAAAAGGAGTTATTGTACGTTTCAAAGCAGAACTTGTAATATTAAATATTAGAATTGACTCTAATTTAGTAGGAGCTTTCATGACAGAAAAAATGGAATCAAAGTCACATTACAATACTTTAATCCTCAAAATTCAATTTGATAGTGATACCATGTAGGTGCTGGAAGATGACATTCATACAAAAATCACAATTTGAGAAACAAAACACAAAATTCCTATTTTTATTTTACTTTCAACAAATCTTCTAGTTTTGAGACCGTTCAGCAACGACATACACCAAAAGTTAGTATTAGGAACAGACGAGTGATCTCTTTGCAAAAAAAAGGCATGCCCCCTTGACCATTGTGATTATGATGTCATTTTAATTTTATTTTATAGCATTTCATAAACAAGTAAGATATTTATGATTATAAAAATACCATTGAGGTTTTTTTTGTGATTCTTCGTTTTAAGAATAAATAATTATTTTGCACGAAACTTTCTTATGTATTTTTCCTACACATACGGTGTCTCCTGAGAAGTCAACAATAAATGAAAAGCTCTTAAAATTGATTTATCAGAAAATTTTATAAAAGTGGGTGCTTTATGTGAAACCCAAGATGGGGGCTCTTTTCTGATGATGCGGATTTGATAGAAGAAGAAATAAAATGTTATGGTAATAGCAGCAATAATAGCCACTATTGGCATTTTTTATTTTGGTTTTGATCAAATTATTGATTTGGCTCTATAAAAACATGGTGCAGAAATATTACATGGTTTTAGATTTAAGAATGCGAATTATGACTTATTAACACAAAATAAGGGAATCAATGAAATATCGGCAACGCGGCGGAATGCTTTTACAACAAAAACTATTCTGAAAATTTGTTCAAGTATCAACTACGAAACAACAGTTTTCAATTTGGATGTGATGAGAAACAGTTGATTAAAAAAAACAATGAATAAAGAAGTCAAGGAAAGTAATATTCTTTTGATGAGATACTTAAAAAAAAAATTAAAATATGTAAACTAAAAAATCGACTTTTAGAAGCATGCCAAACATTTTAATTCAACCTAACGTCTAGAGTGAAACTAAAGTAGGTAGATCACTTATTGCTGGGCGTAGGTAGGCACCGAGAGTTCTTAAATCCGCCCCTACGGGACATATCCTACTACATATGTTTCGCAATAAAACGTGGTATCCTCTTTTACCAGACCATCCTGTTTTATCCAACTTTCCCCCACTATATAAGGTTCGAAAGGTTTCAATATTCCATCATACCATGAGGGCGGGACATGTCAGAATGACAAGCTTTCACTCTTTGGGGAATAGTAGATTGTTCTATAAGAAAATAAAAGTGAGAGTTTTCTATGAGTGGAAATATCTTTCCACGAGATAGAAAACTCACTTTTCTAACGCATTGAACAATTTTTCAATGTAAATTGAAACAAGTGGTAGACCACAAGCGGAAAACAACTACTTTCCTGGCAAATACCATGCAGAACATTGAATGATATCCACCTGAAAATCTATACAAACTTCCATTGACAATGAAAATTGATTGCAAATGTTTTTTTCTGATAAACTTGATTATGTTCAATTTATGCCAGGACCGCCTAACAATCCGTATACCCGTTTAAGGCTTTTGGCCCTCAGTACAGAGTAGTCACCAGTCAGAGATCCGAAGACCTCTGGCCGAAGCGAGACCCAACAGAAATGAAAACATCATCAAGCTTAATCACCTGTAGGTACGCAGAAAAAAGTAACTTTTAACTGGCGGTACCTAGTGACAGAAATAAACACTCCATTCTATTCACCTATCTCAAGATTCTGCGTGGTATTTGGCAGGAAAGTAGTTGTTTTTCGCTTGTGGTCTACCACTTGTTTCAATTTATATTGAAACATTTTTGTGAAGGGACTCTTAAGTGCCTTGTTTCTAATATTACACTTGACATGGCTCTCTTTTTGATGTATACGCCTTGTCGGGCATGCAGTCACTCCTATCAAGATAGAATCCTTTTGAGATAGGTGAATAGCATGGAGTGTTTCTTTCTGTCACTAGGTGGCGGTACCTAGTTACTTTTTCCTGCGTACCTACAGGTGATTAAGCTTGATGATTTCATTTGTGTTGGGTCTCGCTTCGGCCAGAGCACATATACATAGAAGAGAAACTGTAATGAACCGCTCTGGAAATGGGTTTTAGTTCATGGAACAGTTCAATGCGGCGTTGATGATTGAAACAAATTATTGAGAACAGATGGCAGACTTGATGGATTGTTTGAACTAAAAATGATCGTTTGACATCTGAGGATTCAGTGGCGACATCTTTTGACAACATCAGGTACTTAAAAGCGCGGCAATATTTGAAAAGTTGCAATTTCTATTCAATGCTACTAGAGGCGCTTTCTGGCAGAAAATCTTCTATTTAGTATTCACCGAAAAAATGTCCACATTAGTTATGCAAAGTGAAATTCTCATTAAAATTTTTTTTTAATCATTCAAATGACAGAAAAAAAATGAATAAATAATGTATGACAAGGCAGGCTTGGTGAGTATAGTATATAGCCAATAATAAACAAAGTAGATATATAACTTTCAATTCCATGGACAAAAACACAAGAACAGAGGCAGGAGATTGGTATAATGAGTTGGCGATATAAGTTATTGACAAAAAAATCAGACTACAAAAGTTACATTTGGAAAAAGGATAAAGTTTTGTAGATTGCAAAAATGAAAACTACCATTAGGACTAACATAATTTGGCATAGGGATTAAATTAGTTCAAATTACTCGTACATAATAAATGTGACACATTTTTAAAAACATACTGGAAAGTATGTTCTTTTTCATGAAAAGAAAAACTGATGATGATGAATACAGTATTCGTATTCGCCGAATAGTAGACACTTACGGAATATTCCTATTCGGCGAATAACGAATTTGCTCATTCATTACGCGTTCTTTCTTTTAGTAGTTCCGGAATGTGACAGTCGAGAGTGGATGTGTATTGTAGTTGTGAGGTAACTGCGAAGAGAAAGGAGTTAAATTTGTGACATGGAAATACTTCGTAAATTACCGCATAAGTAGCTATGTAGTGTGTGTTTGCTTTGTATCAATAACACGTAGGTAACACCGGCACACACAAAAAAAAAAGTTGTCTGTGCACCGGGCGCTACCTATCTACGGGCATGTTTTTCGACCCGCTGAACACGAATTTAAAGTCAGTTTAGGCCGTCCGGGCTTCAATTTCGAGTAAATTGCAAAAAACCCCAAAAAATAGCGAAAATTCGATGTTTTGGCAAGAAAAAAATTTTTGAGATCTAATGCAAGCATAATTTTCATGTATTTTGATCTGTTAAATACTAATTTCGATCGTACTTCAATCATAAACCGTTTTAAATCTAAAAAAATTGTAAAAAATCATCCAAAATCGAAGAAAATTGGGATTTTGTTTTAATCTATCTGAAAACGTTCTGCGGTTTTTTACTGGCTGAAACTCCCCACAAACGTAACAAAATTGATCAGGACTCTTATTGCAAAGATGGGAATTGCTTCTTGTAATAGTATACTCTCCAGTAGCCAAGTTTTCCACTACTGAAGAGCTGCAGTCGCTGGATGACGACGCCTGCGGGCCTGCTTTCTCACCCTGACCAGACGCCGATACTGGTTTCCGAATCCCTGCATCGTAAGTACTCATCACTTTTACTCCGCCATGACGGCACACACGCCGTTAACCCAGGGACTCTGCCAGATGGTTCTGTTGCCCACCGTCACCCGAGGAGGTGCCCTGGTTGCAAGTACAAGCGATCATGCAATGAAATGAAGTCTGCACTTCGAAGAAGTTGAAATTCCAACATGATGACAAATTTTACTAAATAAAGGAAAAGGTGGAAAAGAGGTATCCACATCGTAGATCATTTGAGAATGAAACAGTACAATACCCTCGAAAAACCGTTAAAAATTCAATTTGTGTACATTCTTGGATCTTAATCTTGTATTTTAGAAATAAAAAATACAAGAAATTTATTTAATTGTGTTTAAAAAAAAAAACATTTTTTCAGCAGCAATTTTCTGCTATTTTATCGGTTTTTTGCAGTTTTATGAATGTTTGAGGGGACTATGGGCCAAATTTATTGCAGAATCAGAATTTTGTTTGCATTGAATTCTACCAAGTTATTAGATCCCCATTCGAGAATTGTTGCTAAGTCCATATTTATATTATTAACATTTCTTCCTCGTTCATTTCTGGTTTCACGGGCTGATATAGGGGCTCTGGAAGAGAAAGCGGTATGGAGGGTACTATCATCGGCAAAGCTGTGTACTGGACATGAAGTTGCTTTCAACAGGTCGTTGATGTGAAGTAGAAATAGTGTTGGTGCGAGAATGGATCCTTGCGGAACACCAGCATTTATGAGTAGAGTGTCAGATGAAACTCCATCGACCACTACATGGAGAGACCTGTTTGAGAGAAAACTAGCAAGCAGAGAACACAGCTGAGGGGGCAAGCCATAAGACGGAAGCTTGGCGAGGAGTCCCTGGTGCCAAACTCGATCGAACGCCTTGGAGATATCTAATGCCACAGCTAGAGTTTCTCCATACTTTTCAATAGATAGCTGCCATATATGTGAGACGTAAGCGAGCAGGTCACCAGTTGATCTCTGATGGCGGAAGCCATATTGCCTATCGTTGACAATTCCTGAGTCTTCCAGATATTTCATGAGCTCGATGTTGATGGCTTTTTCCATGACCTTTGAAATAATAGATAGCAGTGCGATAGGTCTGTAGTTGCTAGGTAGGGCCTTTTGCCTTTTTAGGGACTGGCTGTACTCTTTGCAATTTTCCAATTGGACGGAAATACCCCCAGATTGTAAGAGTGGTTGAACAACTTGCAAAGAACAGGTGTTAGTTCGGGGGCACATTTCTTGAGAACAATCGGCGGGATTCCGTCAGATCCACAGGCTTTGTTGGTGTTGAGACCCAGCCAAATCTTTCTGATAGTACGTTGGCGAACGGTGATCTCGGGCATTTGACTGTCAATAGGTGTAATGTTCGGGGTTGTTTTCCGATGAATCCAGAGTGGAATTTCCAGCAAGTAGGTGCGCAAATATATTGGCTTTTTCCTGGGCAGTCGTTGCTAGTGTTCCATCTTCTTTGGTTAGGGGAGGAAATGAGCTGGAAGTGAAGTTTCTTCCCACAGCTTTGGCGAAAGACCAAAATGAACGGGATCCGTTAGGACATTCAGCAAGTTTTGATCTTATTTTGGCTTTGTGGGCATCTTTTGAGCATTCTATTGTCTCTTTACATATGCCTCTAGCCTCGACATATGCTGCTCTGGTCTCAGGGCCCGGATTTTTTAGCCATCGATGGTATGCTGCCTGTTTGGAAGCCACAGCTCTAGAGCAGTTTCTGTTAAACCAGGTCTTATCGGATGATGTTCTTCTTTCGGTATTCGGTATGTAAGTTTGCATCCCCAACATGATGATTTCAGAAATTGTCTCAGCACATCGTGTTGGATCTACTGAAGAGAAACAAACTCTCTTCCATGGAAACGCTGAGAAAAACATACGAAGACCTTCCCAGTCGGCCGAATTGTAATGCCACATGAGACGGGGTGGTATTGTGCAGCTCGATGGTAAATGGAAAGAGCATGTTGTGGAGATGAGGGTGTGGTCAGAGTTTCCAAGTGGGGCACAAACTTCTATTCTATACGGGTCAGGATTGGTGGTGAGGAAAAGATCTAGTGTATTGGCAGACTGGTTGTTGACATCAGGGATGCGGGTTGGTAGCTCGACCAGTTGTTCTAGACCATGAGTGATGGCGAAGGCCTCGGCTTGACGACCTGCATCATCTGTTTTGTTAGAGACTTTGAGCCAGGCAGCGTTATGTATATTAAAGTCTCCCATGATTATGGTTTCAGCTGTTGGATGGTTCTCCTGAATGTAGTCCACCGTATTGTAATTTGAATACCAAATAATGTTATTAAAAAAATCTTACCCAATAGTATCATAGAATATGCAATTTTGGAGGGACCCCTATGGCTAACTTCTTTACCAATGTGAAGTT
>JAFIRS010007990.1:0-20311 GCA_018342105.1 Gonioctena quinquepunctata | reverse complement strand
GAATATAGTTGTTTTAAAAAAAACGAACTATAGGAAAAAAAACTGGGAAGTTTAACAAAACAGAAAAAGGAACAAACGAAACAATACGAAATGATACGATAGGATACGATGGATATGATAGGATACGATGGAAACGATGGATATAGGATACGATGGATACGATGGATAAGATGGATAATGGGATACATAGGATACGATGGGATACTGGATTAGAAAAAACGAAAAGGAATGAAGGAAACGAAACGATAAGATGGATCATAGGATAATAATAATATTCATTTATTTCATCATTTAAATGCACACAGGTTACATGAATGATTAAAAACGTAAAAAAATTACAGTTACATTGGGAAAGGATAAGAACAATTACATGTATATAAAAAATACTAACTAAACAGTTCACACCGTAAAAAAAATATATATATTATCACAAAAGAAATAATCTAATAAGTAAAACACTTTCTGATTAGGAATTTTTGCTTTGATTTCGGAGCCTGGTTCCATAAGGAATGTACAAAGTTGTCTAATAAAAGAAATATGAAAATATTGTGATAAAAAATCGCTGATAAATGGATTTTTGATGAATGTATTGAATCTTCCTCCGGAGTGGTTCTGACTCAGATGAAGTGGAAGATGGGCAAGAAACGAAAATTAATTCTACCAAGAAGAAAATTAAGTCAAATGAAAGGGAAATGGAAGTTCATATTGAAAAATCTGACCCCTCCAATAGAAAATGTTGCAATTCATGACAAAGAAATTTGCTGAACTTGAGAAGTCTGTAATTTTCAACAGTGATGTCATGGATGATTTGCAAAAACTCTGAAAAATTTAAATAGTGAAAATTCGAGACTGAAAAGGAACAACTAGTGTTGAATAAGAGAATAAGCATCTGAGCACAAAGTCCCTCGATATGCATCAAAAAAATTACTCATGATGAAATGAAACAGAAGAGCTAATATTGTGGTTGTCGGGATAAATAGTGACAATGTACAGGGAGACATCAAAAAATCGTTCCAAAGCTGAAATTTGAAACAAAAAGATGATTACAGGCTCCAAGTTCTGCCTAAAACTACCGAACAAACCCGTACTAGTTGAGTTCCATAGTGCTGAATTAGACAAAGAGCCCTTGATCTGCATAAATCTAAGAAGAAGTTGGATACTGAAGAATGTGGTATTACGAGGAAAGAAGGATTAATTATTTCAATGAAGACTTACCAAAGGACACCAGGATATTATTTCAGAAAGCAAGAGAATTAAAGTCATAATTTTAGATATGTATGGCTTAAAAATGGGAGGGTTTATGCAAGGAAGGGAGGGGGGAATTGATTAAAATAAATAATATTGTACAAATTGAGGAGATTAAACAAAAAAATTATAAAATGGCTCTTAAGAACATAAAATTGGTCATGGAGGAGATTAAACAAAAAAAATTATAAATGGCTCTTAAGAACATAAAATTGGTCATGTTAATATTCGATCATTGTTTCCTAGTATTATGGATGGAAAATGCTCTTAATGAAACATGGTCTGGATGTTCTGGGTATTACTGAAACATGGTTGAATGAAAACATATCTGATGCAGCAGTAAAAATTGACAACTATAATTTTATCTGACTGGATCGGGTAATAATCGTCGTGGTGGGGTACTGGTGTCTACATCAGGTCAACACTTAAGGCAAGGTTGTGGCTGAATTTTCCCAATCTGAGGTGAATATTGAACAACTTTGGGTAGTAATTGATATTGCAAATAATAACATTTGATTGGGACAATCTACAGACCTCCAGGTGGTCAAGTTTTGGATGCTATAAATTTCTAGAGCACTCAATTGCTTCCCAAAGTTCTGATACAGATAATATTATATTAATGGGTGATCTCAACTGAACTTAATGCAAGTGACACCAGCAACAGACTTGCTCACAGATTTGTTGGATTTATTTAATATTACTCAAATAATAAAGCCCCAACACGTATTACTAAAACTGTAATACCTTATTAGATATCATAGCAGTTGGTGATATTGACTTGATTGATGGCGAAGCACAACATTCACATGCATCAAGTCACTGATCATCAACTGGTGTTTTATCAACTCAAAATAAAAAATTCCTCAAAATAAAATCAAGTATATAATTTACAGAGACTTCAGTGCATTCAATCAGGTTGATTTGAAATGGAATTACAAATGCAGAATTGGCAAGAAATATTTTTACAGAGGATATTGACATAAAAGTTGATATATTAACTAATGATATTAAATCTGATTTTGATCGTCATGCTCCGCTTAGGAAAGTAAGATCGACTAAACCGAGGGCTCCTTGGATGACTAATAATTTGAAGATCATGAAAAAACAAAGAAACAAATTACTTGCCAATTACAAATCAACAAAAACTTGGATGATTGGGAAGCATACAAGCGAGCGAAAATGATTTCACTGCGGCAGTTAGGACTGAGAAGCAGAATTATTTGAATGAAATTCACAGAACTAAAAAGAATCGGAAAGATACCTGGAAAGCACTTGAACAGTTGAATATCCATTCTAAGAAATCTGATATATCAGTACCACCTGACTTGAATGATGCTGAAGCTATCAATTGCCATTTCATTAACTCTGTCAATGCATTAGTGTCAAGTTGATGATGATCTTGTACAGTATTATAATACCCATAAAGTGAATTATAACCTAGACCACTGCAAAATTGAACCCTTTCGGGAGCATGACGTTCTGGAGGCTGTAGATAGTATCAAATCAAATACAGAAGGTTCTGATGGAATAACCCTCCATATGATAAAAATGTGCTGCCCCTTTTTATTGCCATTTATCGCTCACATATTCAATTGCTGCCTACTTGAGGGATATTTTCCTATAAATTGGAGAAATGCAGTTATTTTACGTTACCAAAGGTCTCAAATCCTAAATGTCTGTCTGATCTGAGACCTATCAGTAGGCTTCCAGTGCTATCCAAGATGTTCGAAAGACTGATTTTCAATGAAATTTTACGTTTCCTCACAGAGAATGAACTATTTTCTGATTGCCAATCTGGTTTTAGGTCTGGGCATAGTACAATTACAGCATTAACTAAAGTATTAGATGATATATTTCAGGCAACTGATGGTAGCAAGATATCATTACTGGTTACATTAGACTATAGTAAAGCTTTTGATACCCTGGGTCATAATCTATTATTGGCGAAACTAAATTATTACTGTTTATCTAAGGAAACCATAGGATTAATTGAAGCTATCTCTCCAACCGATGTCAGTATGTTGTCCTAGGGACACCAGTTCAAGTGCAATGCCATTACCTCGAGGGAGTTCCTCAGGGCTCAATACTAGGGCCAGCTACTCTTTTACTTTATACTATGGATCAAAAAAGAACTATCTGGTGACTGTTATATACATCAATTATGCTGATGTTACTCATGTGTATTGCAAGTTTCAACAAAGATAATGCTGACATGGTCATTACAAAAATCAATGATACTCTTGATAAAATATTGAAATACTCCAATAAGCATGGTTTGAAATTAAATCCCACTAAATCACAAATGATATGTTTTGCTAATAGTGATTATGCTACTGAAGAAGTAGTAATCAATGGTGTGAGTATTGAGCCCTGTAGAGCAATAAAAATTTGGGACTATTCATTGATGATTTACGGTCAAAAGCATATTAAGCATATAGTCCAGAAAAGCTATATGTCATTAAGAAATCTTTACCCAACAGAACAATACTAAACAAAGATTTGAAAAAACAGTTATGTGAATCACTAGTTTTGAGCCACTCAAATTATGGGATATTATTTATGGACCATGTCTTGATATTGAACTTCAACTAGAATTCAAAATTCAGAACTTATGTATTCGTTTAATCTGTTCACTAAGATTACGAGACCACGTAACTCCATTCAGAGCTGAACTAGGGTGGCTTGATATGCAGGACAGAGGAAACTTCACCTTGCATGTTTTGTTCATAAAGTATTAGAAAAGGAACTCCCTCGTATATTAGAAAAAAAATGTCATATAGGTTAGGTTGTGCATGATGTAAACACCAGAAATAGAAACCTACTTGTAATACCAGGCATAACACTGCTGCATTCAAAGGTCATTTTCTCATTCTGGTAAAATATTTAACTCCATACCAACTCCTATCAAGAACAAATCATCTTATGGATTTAAAAGGCCTTTAAGAATACCTTATGGTTCTATAACATTTTGTTTTATATGTTGTAATGATATTAACGTTCTCCTTTACGCATTCTTTGCATTATTTACATGTTACATTTTAGTTATTTGAACATACCTGTTACTCCGTGATTGTTAATTATAATATATATATGTAAAGGGATTATTCTGTATGTAATGATTTATTTGTAACTGGTACTCGTTGAGTTAGGCAGTCTAACTGGACTTCGCGAGGATTATTAAAATAAAGACATTTTATTATTATATTATTATTATTGAAATATGAACATTGGGGATGATTTATATGTATATCAAGTATATTGTAAAACTTACAACCAAATTTCAATAGAAGTTTCTTTGGTAAGTTATGTGGTGATGATAATCAGGTTGTAAAAAGATTTCTGTGACGGTGTTATAACAGTGAGTGTTATCTATTGCAAACTTATGTTTATTCTTTTAGATGTAAGTGCAAGCTTCCAGTATATATAAACGATAGGATCGATTGGAGACAAGAGGCGAGAGAACGGAAAGCGATCATGATAGGATAAGTGCGATAGGATACGATAGGATACGATAGGATACGATAGGATATGATAGGATACGATAGGATACGATAGGATACGTTAGGATACGATAGGATACGATAGGATACGATACAAAACGAAAGGAAACGAAAGGAAACGAGAGGAAACGAAAGGAAACGAAACGATACTATACGATAGGATACAATAGGATAAGATAGGATACGATAGGATACAATACGAAAGGAAACGAAAGGAAACGAAACGAGGCGATATGAAATGATACGATAGGATACCATAGGATACGATATGATGGGATACGATAGGATCGATGGATACATACGATATGCTACGCTACGATACGATACGAGACAAGGTGGCTCGCCATTGGAAAAAACGATACGATAGGATACGATAGGATAATAATAATAATAATATTCATTTATTTCATCATTTAAACGCACACAGGTTACATAAATGATTAAAAACGTCAAAATTACAGTTAACTTGGGAAAGGATAAGTTAACAATCACATGTATATATAAAAATACTAACTAAATAGTTCACACACGTTAAAAAAAATATATATTATCACAAAAAAAAAATCATCTTATAAGTAACAACACTTGCTGATTAGAATTTTTTAGCTTTGATTTGAAAATATGAACATTGGGGATGATTTTATATGTATATCAAGTATATTGTAAAACTTACAACCATTACAATAGAAGTTTCTTTGGTACAGCGTTTGCGATGATAATCAGGTTGTAAGAGATTTCTGTGACGGGTGTTATAACAGTGAGTGTTATCTATTGCAAACTTATGTTTATTCTTATAGATGTAAGTGCAAGCTTCCAGTATATATAAAGATAGGATACTGTGGGATACGAGACGAGAGAACGGAAACGATACGATAAATACTGATAGGATAGGGATACGATAGGATACGATGGGATACGATAACATACGATAACATACGAAAGGAAACGATACGATAGGATACGATAGGATAATAATAATAATAATAATAATGATAATATTCATTTATTTCATCATTCAAACGCACAGGTTACATAAATGATTAAAACGTCAAAATTACAGTTAACTTGAGAAAGGATAAGTTAACAATCACATGTATATATAAAAATACTAACTAAATAGTTCACACACGTTAAAAAATATATATATATTATCACAAAAAAAAATCATTTTATAAGTAACAACACTTGCTGATTAGGAATTTTTTTAGCTTTGATTTGAAAATATGAACATTGGGGGATGATTTTATATGTATATCAAGTATATTGTAAAACTTTCAACCAGTACAATAGAAGTTGCTTTGGTACAGCGATGTGCGATGATAATCAGGTTGTGAGAGATTTCTGTGACGGGTGTTATAACAGTGAGTGTTATCTATTGCAAACTTATGTTTATTTTTATAGATGTAAGTGCAAGCTTCCAGTATATATAAACGATAGGATACGAGAGAATACGATAGGAGACGAGAGACGAAAGAAAGGAAACGATACGATAGGATACGATAATATACGATAGGATACGATAAGATACGATAGGATACGAAACGAAAGGAAACGAAAGGAAACGAAAGGAAACGAAACGATACGATAGGATATGATACGAAAGGAAACCAAAGGAAACGGAAGGAAACGAGGCGATACGAAACGATACGATACGATAGGATAGGATACGACAGGATACGATAGGATACGATAGGATATGATACGATAAGATACGATAGGATACGATAGGATGCGATACAATACGATACCGAGACGAGGCGGCTCGTATTGGTCGGAATTTCAAAAGGGGCGTAACCCTGCAATTCGCAATTACAATACTTTATTTCGAGTGTTTTCACTCTAGATTTCATTCGAACTTTTTTTCGAATTATACAAAATATATTTTATGAAAAATAACATTTAACATTAATTTGCTGAAATGGGCCAAATGCGGCATTTCACGACACTAATCCCTCCAAAAAGGACGCTTAACAAATGTACCAACCATATTTATCACCAACACAACCACCAACGCCTTAAAAGAGGCTTTTTTTTCACTTTATTTCAATAGCATCATACATCTTATATGGCACTTCATGCCCAAATACCCCAGAGGGTTAACAGTAATTGGTCCCTATCCTAATTGGGTATAATGTTAACTTAAAACTACTTACTTAAAATTTCAAATTTTTCCAGGTAACAGAACCGAACAGATAAGGATACTCCTCAATCAATCTCAATCATCCTCGAAGAGTGACAATAGATGTATGCCATCCGTAGCCGGGAATATAGCTGTTTGGCCATTCGTAGCTGGGAATATAGCTGTTTGGCCATCTGTAGCCGGGAAAATAGCTGTTTGGCCTTCCGTAGCGGAATATAGTTTTTTTTTAAAAAAAACGAACTATAGTGAAAAAAAAGCTTAGGTAAGTTTTAACGAAACGGAACTAAACGATACGATAGGATACGATAGGATACGATAACATACGATACGAAAGGAAACGATCATAGGATACGATAGGATAATAATAATAATAATAATAATAATAATAATAATATTCATTTATTTCATCATTTAAACGCACACAGGTTACATAAATGATTAAAAACGTCAAAATTACAGTTAACTTGGGAAAGGATAAGTTAACAATCACATGTATATATGAAAATACTAACTAAATAGTTCACACACGTTAAAAAAATATATATTATCACAAAAAGAAATCATCTTATAAGTAACAACACTTGCTGATTAGGAATTTCTTTAGCTTTGATTTGAAAATATGAACATTGGGGGATGATTTTATATGTATATCAAGTATATTGTAAAACTTACAACCAGTACAATAGAAGTTTCTTTGGTACAGCGATGTGCGATGATAATCAGGTTGTAAGAGATTTCTGTGACGGGTGTTATAACAGTGAGTGTTATCTATTGCAAACTTATGTTTATTTTTATAGATGTAAGTGCAAGCTTCCAGTATATATAAACGATAGGATACGATAGAATAAGATAGGAGACGAAAGAAACGAGAGACGAAAGAAAACGGAAATGATACGAAAGGTAACGAAAGGAAAGGAAACGATACGATAAGATACGATAGGATACGATACGAAAGGAAACCAAAGGAAAGGAAGGAAACGAAACGAAACGAGGCGATACGAAACGATACGATAGGATACGATAGGATACGATACAATAGGATATGATACGATAGGATACAATACGATACCGAGACGAGGCGGCTCGTATTGGTCGGAATTTCAAAAGGGGCGTAACCCTGCAATTCGCAATTACAATATTTTATTTCGAGTGTTTTCACTCTAGATTTCATTCGAACTTTTTTTCGAATTATACAAAATATATTTTATGAAAAATTATATTTAACATTAATTTGCTGAAATGGGCCAAATGCGGCATTTCACGACACGACCCCCTCCAAAAAGGACGCTTAACAAATGTACCAACCATATTTATCACCAACACAACCACCAACGCCTTAAAAGAGGCTTTTTTTTTCACTTTATTCAACAGCATCATACATCTTATATGGCACTTCATGCTCAAATACCCCAGAGTGTTAACAGTAATTGGTCCCTATCCTAATTGGGCATAATGTTAACTTAAAACTACTTACTTAAAATCTCAAATTTTTTCAGGTAACAGAATCGAACAGATAAGGATACTCCTCAATCAATTTCAATCATCCTTGAAGAGTGACAATAGACGTATGCCATCCGTATGCCATCTGTAGCCGGGAATATAGCTGTTTGGCCATCCGTAGCCGGGAATATAGCTGTTTGGCCTTCCTAGCGTGGAATATAGTTGTTTTAAGAAAACGAACTATAGTGAAAAAACACTTGGTAAGTTTAACGAAACGGAACGAAAGGGAACGAAACGAAACAATACGAAATGATACGATAGGATACGATAGGATATGATAGGATACGATAGGATACGATAGGATACGTTAGGATACGATAGAATACGATATGAAACGAAAGGAAACGAAAGGAATCGAAAGGAAACGATAAGATAGGATACGATAGGATAATAATAATAATAATATTCATTTATTTCATCATTTAAATGCACACAGGTTACATAAATGATTAAAAACGTCAAAATTACAGTTACATTGGGAAAGGATAAGTTAACAATTACATGTATATATAAAAATACTAACTAAATAGTTCACACACGTTAAAAAATATATATATTATCATAGAAAGAAATCATCTAATAAGTAACAACACTTTCTGAATAGGAATTTTTTTAGCTTTGATTTGAAAATATGAACATTGGGGGATGATTTTATATGTATATCAAGTATATTGTAAAACTTACAACCAGTACAATAGAAGTTTCTTTGGTACAGCGATGTGCGATGATAATCAGGTTGTAAGAGATTTCTGTGATGGGTGTTATAACAGTGACTGTTATCTATTGCAAACTTATGTTTATTCTTATAGATGTAAGTGCAAGCTTCCAGTATATATAAACGATAGGATACGATAGGAGACGAGAGAACGGAAACGATAAATACGATAGGATAGGGTATGATAGGATACGATAGGATACGATAGGATACGATAGGATACGTAGGATACGATAGGATACGATAGGATACGATAGGATACGATAGGATACGATACGAAACGAAAGGAAACGAGAGAAAACGAGAGGAAACGAAAGGAAACGAAACGATACGAAACGATACTATACGATAGGATACAATAGGATAAGATAGGATACGATACGAAAGAAACGAAAGGAAACGAAACGAGGCGATATGAAACGATACGATAGGATACGATAGGATACGATAGGATACGATATGATAGGATACGATAGGATACGATAGGATACGATAGGATACGATACGATGCGATCGAGACCGAGACGAGACAAGGTGGCTCGCCATTGGTCGGAATTTCAAAAGGGGCGTAACCCTGCAATTCGCAATTACAATACTTTATTTCGAGTGTTTTCACTCTAGATTTCATTCGAACTTTTTTTCGAATTATACAAAATATATTTTATGAAAAATAACATTTAACATTAATTTGCTGAAATGGGCCAAATGCGGCATTTCACGACACGAATCCCTCCAAAAAGGACGCTTAACAAATGTACCAACCATATTTATCACTAACACAACCACCAACGCCTTAAAAGAGGCTTTTTTTTCACTTTATTTCAACAGCATCATACATCTTATATGGCACTTCATGCCCAAATACCCCAGAGGGTTAACAGTAATTGGTCCCTATCCTAATTGGGTATAATGTTAACTTTAAACTACTTACTTAAAATTTCAAATTTTTCCAGGTAACAGAACCGAACAGATAAGGATACTCCTCAATCATCCTCGAAGAGTGACAATAGATGTATGCCATCCGTAGCCGGGAATATAGCTGTTTGGCCATTCGTAGCTGGGAATATAGCTGTTTGGCCATCCGTAGCTGGGAATATAGCTGTTTGGCCTTCCGTAGCCGGGAATATAGTTGTTTTTTAAGAAAAACGAACTATAGTGAGAAAAAAACTTGGGTAATTTTCAACAAAACGGAACAAAAGGGAACGAAACGAAATGAAACAATACGAAATGATACGATAGGATACGATAGGATATGATAGGATACGATAGGATACGATAGGATACGATAGGATATGATACGAAACGAAAGGAAACGAAACGATAAGATAGGATACGATAGGATAATAATAATAATAATATTCATTCATTTCATCATTTAAATGCACACAGGTTACATAAATGATTAAAAACGTCAAAATTACAGTTACATTGGGAAAGGCTAAGTTAACAATTACATGTATATATAAAAATACTGACTAAATAGTTCACACACGTTAAAAAATATATATATATTATCACAAAAAGAAATTATCTAATAAGTAACAACACTTTCTGATTAGAAATTTTTTTAGCTTTGATTTGAAAATATGAACATTGGGGGATGATTTTATATGTATATCAAGTATATTGTAAAACTTACAACCAGTACAATAGAAGTTTCTTTGGTACAACGATGTGCGATGATAATCAGGTTGTAAGAGATTTCTGTGACGGGTGTTATAACAGTGAGTGTTATCTATTGCAAACTTATGTTTATTCTTATAGATGTAAGTGCAAGCTTCCAGTATATATAAAGATAGGATACGGTAGGATACAAGACGAGAGAACGGAAACGATACGATAAATACGATAGGATAGGGTACGATAGGATACGATAGGATACGATAACATACGAAAGGAAACGATACGATAGGATAATAATAATAATAATAATAATAATAATTCATTTATTTCATCATTTAAACGCAACAGGTTACATAAATGATTAAAAACGTCAAAATTACAGTTAATTGGGAAAGGATAAGTTAACAATCACATGTATATATAAAAATACTAACTAAATAGTTCACACACGTTAAAAAATATATATATTATCACAAAAAGAAATCATTTATAAGTAACAACACTTGCTGATTAGGAATTTTTTTAGCTTTGATTTGAAAATATGAACATTGGGGGATGATTTTATATGTATATCAAGTATATTGTAAAACTTTCAACCAGTACAATAGAAGTTGCTTTGGTACAGCGATGTGCGATGATAATCAGGTTGTGAGAGATTTCTGTGACGGGTGTTATAACAGTGAGTGTTATCTATTGCAAACTTATGTTTATTTTTATAGGTGTAAGTGCAAGCTTCCAGTATATATAAACGATAGGATACGATAGGAGACGAGAGACGATAGAACGGAAACGATACGATAGGATACGATAATATACGATAGGATACGATAGGATACGATACGAAAGGAAACGACAGGAAACGAAAGGAAACGAAACGAGACGATACGATAGGATATGATATGAAAGGAAACCAAAGGAAACGGAAGGAAACGAAAGGAAACGAAACGAGGCGATAAGAAATGATACGATAGGATACGATAGGATACGATACGAAACGATAGGATATGATACGATACGATAGGATACGATACGATACCGAGACGAGGCGGCTCGTATTGGTCGGAATTTCAAAAGGGGCGTAACCCTGCAATTCGGAATTACAATATTTTATTTCGAGTGTTTTCACTCTAGATTTCATTCGAACTTTTTTTCGAATTATACAAAATATATTTTATGAAAAATTATATTTAACATTAATTTGCTGAAATGGGCCAAATGCGGCATTTCACGACACGACCCCCTCCAAAAAGGACGCTCAACAAATGTACCAACCATATTTATCACCAACACAACCACCAACGCCTTAATAGAGGCTTTTTTTTTCACTTTATTTCAACAGCATCATACATCTTATATGGCACTTCATGCTCAAATACCCCAGAGTGTTAACAGTAATTGGTCCCCATCCTAATTGGGCATAATGTTAACAAAACTACTTACTTAAAATCTCAAATTTTTTCAGGTAACAGAAGCGAACAGATAAGGATACTCCTCAATCAATCTCAATCATCCTCGAAGAGTGACAATAGATGTGTGCCATCCGTAGCCGGGAATATAGCTGTTTGGCCATCCGTAGCGGGGAATATAGCTGTTTGGCCTTCCGTAGCCGGGAATATAGTTGTTTTTTAAGAAAAACGAACTATAGTGAAAAAAAAACTTGGGTAAGTTTTAACAAAACGGAACAAAAGGGAACGAAACGAAACAATACGAAATGATACGATAGGATACTGATAGGATACGATAGGATACGATAGGATACGATAGGATACGATAGGATACGATAGGATACGATAGGATACGATAGGATACGATAGGATACGATAGGATACGATAGGATTCGATACGAAAGGAAACGAAAGGAATCGAAAGGAAACGAAACGATAAGATAGGATACGATAGGATAATAATAATATTCATTTATTTCATCATTTAAATGCACACAGGTTACATGAATGATTAAAAACGTCAAAATTACAGTTACATTGGGAAAGGATAAGTTAACAATTACATGTATATATAAAAATACTAACTAAACAGTTCACACACGTTAAAAAATATATATATTATCACAAAAAGAAATAATCTAATAAGTAACAACACTTTCTGATTAGGAATTTTTTTAGCTTTGATTTGGCTGTGAGCGCTGGTTCCATAAGGAATGTACAAAGTTGTCTAATAAAGAATATGAAAAATATTGTGATAAAAAATCGCGTGATAAATGGATTTGTGATGAATGTATTGAATCTTCCTCCGGGAGTGGTTCTGACTCAGATGAAGTGGAAGATGGGCAAGAAACGTCACCAATTAATTCTACCAAGAAGAAAATTAAGTCAAATGAAAGGGAAATGGAGAAGTTCATATTGAAAAATCTGACCCTCAATAGAGAAATGTTGCAATTCATGACAAAGAAATTTGCTGAACTTGAGAAGTCTGTAATTTTCAACAGTGATGTCATGGATGATTTGCAAAAAACTCTGAAAAATTTAAATAGTGAAAATTCGAGACTGAAAAAGGAACAACTAGTGTTGAATAAGAGAATAAGCGATCTCGAGCACAAAGTCCTCGATATGCATCAAAAAATTACTCATGATGAAATGAAACAGAAGAGCTGTAATATTGTGGTTGTCGGGATAAATAGTGACAATGTACAGGGAGACATCAAAAAATCGTTCCAAAGCTGAAATTTGAAATCCAAGATGATTACAGGCTCCAAGTTCTGCCTAGCAAACTACCGAACAAACCCGTACTAGTTGAGTTCCATAGTGCTGAATTGAGACAAAGAGCCCTTGATCTGCATAAATCTAAGAAGAAGTTGGATACTGAAGAATGTGGTATTACAGGAGAAAGAAGGATTAATTATTTCAATGAAGACTTACCAAAGGACACCAGGATATTATTTCAGAAAGCAAGAGAATTAAGAAGTCATAATTTTAGATATGTATGGCTTAAAAATGGGAGGGTTTATGCAAGGAAGGATGAGGGGGGGGAATTGATTAAAATAAATAATATTGTACAAATTGAGGAGATTAAACAAAAAATTATAAATGGCTCTTAAGAACATAAAAATTGGTCATGGAGGAGATTAAACAAAAAAAATTATAAATGGCTCTTAAGAACATAAAAATTGGTCATGTTAATATTCGATCATTGTTTCCTAGTATTATGGATGTGAAAATGCTCTTAATGAAACATGGTCTGGATGTTCTGGGTATTACTGAAACATGGTTGAATGAAAACATATCTGATGCAGCAGTAAAAAATTGACAACTATAATTTTATCTGACTGGATCGGTAGTAATAATCGGTCGTGGTGGGGGTACTGGTGTCTACATCAGGTCAACACTTAAAGGCAAGGTTAGTGGCTGAATTTTCCCAATCTGAGGTGAATATTGAACAACTTTGGGTAGTAATTGATATTGCAAATAATAACTATTTGATTGGGACAATCTACAGACCTCCAGGTGGTCAAGTTTTGGATGCTATAAATTCTCTAGAGCCTCAATTGCTTCAATGTTCCCCGATACAGATAATATTATATTAATGGGTGATCTCAACTTGAACTTAATGCAAGTGACACCAGCAACAGACTTGCTCACAGATTTGTTGGATTTATTTAATATTACTCAAATAATAAAAGCCCCAACACATTATTACTAAAACTGTAATACCTTATTAGAAAATCATAGCAGTTGGTGATATTGACTTGATTGATGGCGGCACAACATGTCGACATGCATCAAGTCACTGATCATCAACTGGTGTTTTATCAACTCAAAATAAAAATTCCTCAAAATAAAATCAAGTATATAATTTACAGAGACTTCAGTGCATTCAATCAGGTTGATTTCGAAATGGAATTACAAATGCAGAATTGGCAAGAAATATTTTTACAGAGGATATTGACATAAAGTTGATATATTAACTAATAATATTAAATCTGTTTTGATCGTCATGCTCCGCTTAGGAAAGTAAGATCGACTAAACCGAGGGCTCCTTGGATGACTAATAATTTGAAGATCATGAAAAACAAAGAAACAAATTACTTGCCAAGTACAAATCAACAAAAACTTGGATGATTGGAAGCATACAAGCGAGCAAGAAAATGATTTCACTGCGGCAGTTAGGACTGAGAAGCAGAATTATTTGAATGAAATTCACAGAACTAAAAGAATCGGAAAGATACCTGGAAAGCACTTGAACAGTTGAATATCCATTCTAAGAAATCTGATATATCAGTACCACCTGACTTGAATGATGCTGAAGCTATCAATTGCCATTTCATTAACTCTGTCAATGCATTAGTGTCAAGTTGATGATGATCTTGTACAGTATTATAATACCCATAAAGTGAATTATAACCTAGACCACTGCAAAATTGAACCCTTTCGGAGCATGACGTTCTGGAGGCTGTAGATAGTATCAAATCAAATACAGAAGGTTCTGATGGAATAACCCTCCATATGATAAAATGTGCTGCCCCTTTATGTGCCATTTATCGCTCACATATTCAATTGCTGCCTACTTGAGGGATATTTTCCTATAAATTGGAGAAATGCAGTTATTTTACCGTTACCAAAGATCTCAAATCCTAAATGTCTGATCTGAGACCTATCAGTAGGCTTCCAGTGCTATCCAAGATGTTCGAAAGACTGATTTTCAATGAAATTTTACGTTTCCTCACAGAGAATGAACTATTTTCTGATTGCCAATCTGGTTTTAGGTCTGGGCATAGTACAATTACAGCATTAACTAAAGTATTAGATGATATATTTCCAGGCAACTGATGGTAGCAAGATATCATTACTGGTTACATTAGACTATAGTAAAAGCTTTTGATACCCTGGGTCATAATCTATTATTGCGAAACTAAATTATTACTGTTTTTCTAAGGAAACCATAGGATTAATTGAAAGCTATCTCTCCTAACTAACTGATGTCAGTATGTTGTCCTAGATGACACCATGATACCTCGAGGAGTTCCTCAGGGCTCAATACTAGGGCCGCTACTCTTTTTACTTTATACTATGGATCTAAAAGAACTATCTGGTGACTGTTATATACATCAATTTGCTGATGATACTCAAGTGTATGCAAGTTTCAACAAAGATAATGCTGACATGGTCATTACAAAAATCAATGATACTCTTGATAAAATATTGAAATACTCCAATAAACATGGTTTGAAATTAAATCACTAAATCACAAAATGATATGTTTTGCTAATAGTGATTATGCTACTGAAGAAGTAGTAATCAATGGTGTGAGTATTGAGCCCTGTAGAGCAATAAAAAATTTGGGACTATTCATTGATGATGATTTACGGTCAAAACGCATATTAAGCATATAGTCCAGAAAAGCTATATGTCATTAAGAAATCTTTACCGCAACAGAACAATACTAAACAAAGATTTGAAAAAACAGTTATGTGAATCACTAGTTTTGAGCCACTCAAATTATGGCGATATTATTTATGGACCATGTCTTGATATTCGAACTTCAACTAGAATTCAAAGAATTCAGAACTTATGTATTCGTTTAATCTGTTCACTAAGATTACGAGACCACGTAACTCCATTCAGAGCTGAACTAGGGTGGCTTGATATGCAGGACAGAAGGAAACTTCACCTTGCATGTTTTGTTCATAAAGTATTAGAAAAAGGAACTCCCTCGTATATTAGAAAAAAAATGTCATATAGGTCGGTTGTGCATGATGTAAACACCAGAAATAGAAACCTACTTGTAATACCCAGGCATAACACTGCTGCATTCAAAAGGTCATTTTCTCATTCTGCGGTAAAAATATTTAACTCCATACCAACTCCTATCAAGAACAAATCATCTTATGGATTTAAAAGAGCCTTTAAGGAATACCTTATGGTTCTATAACATTTTTGTTTTTATATGTTGTAATGATATTAACGTTCTCCCTTTACGCATTCTTTGCATTATTAACAAATCAACTTTTGGTTTATTCATACCTGTTACTCCCGTGATTGTTAATTATAATATATATATGTAGGCATTATTCTGTATGTAATGATTTATTTGTAACTGGTACTCGGTTGAGTTGAGCAGTCTAACTGGACTTCGCCGAGGATTATTAAAATAAAGACATTTTATTATTATTATTATTATTATTGAAATATGAACATTGGGGGATGATTTTATATGTATATCAAGTATATTGTAAAACTTACAACCAGTACAATAGAAGTTTCTTTGGTACAGCGATGTGCGATGATAATCAGGTTGTAAGAGATTTCTGTGACGGGTGTTATAACAGTGAGTGTTATCTATTGCAAACTTATGTTTATTCTTATAGATGTAAGTGCAAGCTTCCAGTATATATAAACGATAGGATACGATTGGAGACGAGACGAGAGAACGGAAACGATACGATAGGATAGGGTACGGATACGATAGGATACGATAGGATACGATAGGATAGATAGGATACGATAGGATACGATAGGATACGATAGGATACGATAAAGGAAACGAAAGGATACGAGAGAAACGAAACGATACTATACGATAGGATACAATAGGATAAGATAGGATACGATAGGATACAATACGAAAGGAAACGAAAGGAAACGAAACGAGGCGATATGAAATGATACGATAGGATACCATAGGATACGATATGATGGGATACGATAGGATACGATAGGATACGATACGATATGCTACGCTACGATACGATACGAGACAAGGTGGCTCGCCATTGGAAAGGAAACGATACGATAGGATACGATAGGATAATAATAATAATAATATTCATTTATTTCATCATTTAAACGCACACAGGTTACATAAATGATTAAAAACGTCAAAATTACAGTTAACTTGGGAAAGGATAAGTTAACAATCACATGTATATATAAAAATACTAACTAAATAGTTCACACACGTTAAAAAAAATATATATTATCACAAAAAGAAATCATCTTATAAGTAACAACACTTGCTGATTAGGAATTTTTTTAGCTTTGATTTGAAAATATGAACATTGGGGGATGATTTTATATGTATATCAAGTATATTGTAAAACTTACAACCAGTACAATAGAAGTTTCTTTGGATTTTAGCGATGTGCGATGATAATCAGGTTGTAAGAGATTTCTGTGACGGGTGTTATAACAGTGAGTGTTATCTATTGCAAACTTATGTTTATTCTTATAGATGTAAGTGCAAGCTTCCAGTATATATAAAGATAGGATACGGTAGGATACGAGACGAGAGAACGGAAACGATACGATAAATACGATAGGATAGGGTACGATAGGATACGATAGGATACGATAACATACGATAACATACGAAAGGAAACGATACGATAGGATACGATAGGATAATAATAATAATAATAATAATGATAATATTCATTTATTTCATCATTCAAACGCACACAGGTTACATAAATGATTAAAAACGTCAAAATTACAGTTAACTTGAGAAAGGATAAGTTAACAATCACATGTATATATAAAAATACTAACTAAATAGTTCACACACGTTAAAAAATATATATATATTATCACAAAAAAAAATCATTTTATAAGTAACAACACTTGCTGATTAGGAATTTTTTTAGCTTTGATTTGAAAATATGAACATTGGGGGATGATTTTATATGTATATCAAGTATATTGTAAAACTTTCAACCAGTACAATAGAAGTTGCTTTGGTACAGCGATGTGCGATGATAATCAGGTTGTGAGAGATTTCTGTGACGGGTGTTATAACAGTGAGTGTTATCTATTGCAAACTTATGTTTATTTTTATAGATGTAAGTGCAAGCTTCCAGTATATATAAACGATAGGATACGAGAGAATACGATAGGAGACGAGAGACGAAAGAAAGGAAACGATACGAAAAGAGGAAACAAAAGGAAAGGAAACGAAAGGAAACGAAAGGAAACGAAACGATACGATAGGATATGATACGAAAGGAAACCAAAGGAAACGGAAGGAAACGAGGCGATACGAAACGATACGATACGATAGGATAGGATACGACAGGATACGATAGGATACGATAGGATATGATACGATAAGATACGATAGGATACGATAGGATGCGATACAATACGATACCGAGACGAGGCGGCTCGTATTGGTCGGAATTTCAAAAGGGGCGTAACCCTGCAATTCGCAATTACAATACTTTATTTCGAGTGTTTTCACTCTAGATTTCATTCGAACTTTTTTTCGAATTATACAAAATATATTTTATGAAAAATAACATTTAACATTAATTTGCTGAAATGGGCCAAATGCGGCATTTCACGACACGAATCCCTCCAAAAAGGACGCTTAACAAATGTACCAACCATATTTATCACCAACACAACCACCAACGCCTTAAAAGAGGCTTTTTTTTTCACTTTATTTCAATAGCATCATACATCTTATATGGCACTTCATGCCCAAATACCCCAGAGGGTTAACGAGTAATTGGTCCCCTATCCTAGTGGGTATAATGTTAACTTAAACACTTACTTTAAAATTTCAAATTTTTCCAGGTAACAGAACCGAACAGATAAGGATACTCCTCAATCAATCTCAATCATCCTCGAAGAGTGACAATAGATGTATGCCATCCGTAGCCGGGAATATAGCTGTTTGGCCATTCGTAGCTGGGAATATAGCTGTTTGGCCATCCGTAGCCGGGAAAATAGCTGTTTGGCCTTCCGTAGCCGGGAATATAGTTGTTTTTTAAGAAAAACGAACTATAGTGAAAAAAAGCTTAGGTAAGTTTTAACGAAACGGAACTAAACGATACGATAGGATACGATAGGATACGATAACATACGATACGAAAGGAAACGATACGATAGGATAATAATAATAATAATAATAATAATATTCATTTATTTCATCATTTAAAGCACACAGGTTACATAAATGATTAAAAACGTCAAAATTACAGTTAACTTGGGAAAGGATAAGTTAACAATCCATGTTATATGAAAATACTAACTAAATAGTTCACACACGTTAAAAAATATATATTATCACAAAAAGAAATCATCTTATAAGTAACAACACTTGCTGATTAGGAATTTCTTTAGCTTTGATTTGAAAATATGAACATTGGGGATGATTTTATATGTATATCAAGTATATTGTAAAACTTACAACCAGTACAATAGAAGTTTTTTTGGTACAGCGATGTGCGATGATAATCAGGTTGTAAGAGATTTCTGTGACGGGTGTTATAACAGTGAGTGTTATCTATTGCAAACTTATGTTTATTTTTATAGATGTAAGTGCAAGCTTCCAGTATATATAAACGATAGGATACGATAGAATAAGATAGGAGACGAGACGAGAGACGAAAGAACGGAAATGATACGATGGATACGATACGATAATATCGATAGGATACGATCGAAAGGAAACGAAAGGAAAGGAACGAGGCGATACGATAAGATACAATAGGATACGATAGAAAGGAAACCAAAACGGAAGGAAAGCGAAGCGAACGGAGCGTCTGAAGCTCGATAGGATCGATAGGATCGATACAATAGGATATGTCTGATAGGATACAATACGATACGAGACGAAAAGCTCTATTGGTCC
>JAFIRS010007989.1:0-20313 GCA_018342105.1 Gonioctena quinquepunctata | reverse complement strand
AGTTTTGATTCGAATAAAAACCAACAATTTTGATTATTCTCTGCAAACTGGTGATTATTTTCCAATTTCTAACCTCACTTTTCTCCACTGAACAGCATTTATTATCGAATCGTCAGTGCCAAGTTGGCAACATAGATCGCAGGAATCCACTACTGAGAAGGAGTGACTCATGTTCATAGGCGTACCTGACTGAGCTGGGATAAGGTAAAAGGGTTTGAAAAAGGAAAAGGTAACATAACATAGCCGGTATTTTTCATTTGTTATGATAGGGATTCAGAAATATAATCTATGAAATGAATTCACAAAAATATATACAAAATATATCATAACAATATATATATATATATATATATATATATTTATATATATATATATATATATACAGACATCATCAACATTTTACTACTTTTATTGCTGTGCATCGACGATTGAAGGAAACGGGGTCCTTCGAATTCAGTAAACACCATTGTGGTGCGAATAGAACAAGAAGAGATAATGTTACGGAAGAACAAATTCTTGAACGATTAGCAGCAGAATGTGGTATCAATATTACGGAGCACCGGCCCATTTCCAACGAATCGTTCGTCAATTTCTTGATCAAACATCCCATGATCGGTGGATCGGTGGCCTGCACGTTCTCCGGATTTAACTTTATTATAGTTTTTTTGTGGGGATACCTCAAATCCCTAGTGTATGAATACCTGTAGAATCTGTGGAAGATTTATCCGCAAGAATTTGAGCAGCATGTACGTTAATACAGGATACACCAGGAATATGCCAATTGTGTATTGAACGAAATAGTGGTCCATTTGAATATTATCTTCAATGCCTTATTTGTTACTATGTACTGTACCCACCAAACCGTTCCTATCATTTAAGTAGATATTAATACACAATAATTGTTTTTTAACCGACGATAAAAAAAGAAGTAGGTTCTCTAGTAGACGCGTATATTGATTTTTTTATGTATGATCACGCATAACTTTTCACAGAGCAGTTCGATTCCGATAATTTTTCATTGGATAGGGTGTACTTCGAAGGTGGTCCCATTTGAATTTGAACAAAAAACTCCATTCCTAAGGGTAGCAAAATGGAGGATATTGATGGTTCACCCTCTGAATTTTGGTCCGTTAACCGATTCTATCAGGCATAACTTTATAGTGGGATTTCCGATTTGGGTGATTCTTTCTTTATTGGATAGGGTATGCCTCAAAGTTGATCATATTTTGATTTTGAATGTGATAATCCACCCCTATGGGTAGAAAAAGAGAGGATGATTGATTTTTCACTTGTGCACATTGGCACACATATGTAGTTGACATTGACAGATCCTCCTACATCCGTCACAATAATTACATTCTATGAAAGGATGGAAATATGTACGAAGTGATTGAATCAACTAACCAGAACTTTCAAAAATAATTTATATTATATACCTAACAATACATATTTAAAGTAGATAATCATATTATTTAACAGTTAATAGTTGAAGTAAGCTAGGTAAGTATTTTGGAAGTAATAAAAAATTAAGTAGGTAGGATTCAGTAGATTTCAGCCACAAAAAATTAAAACCTTTCTACAAAAAATTAAACAGACAAAAAAATCAACTGAAAAGCAAAAAATTAAATAAACCTTTTTAGTCTTAAGGATAATTGAGCTCCTAAACTAATATGAGTAACTAATTTTGATTCGGCTCCAAACAAACTAGCAATTGAATTAGGTAAAGTGTAAAATGATGGCATCGAGATGCACAGCGGCGTTTTGATTACTTCTTCAAAGTAATATAATGATCTTCGATAATTGTTTGTTTGGCGCCGACTAAAAATTAGTTTAGGAGCTCAATTATCATTAAGACTAAGAAAGTTCATTTTAATTCTTGCTTTTCAGTTGATTTTTTCGTCGGTTTGATTTTTTGTTAAAACGTTTTTATCTTCATCAAAAATGTTGATTGAATAATATTCTCCTAGATAATTCAATCAGGAATGGTTCTGATAATGATACTCCAACATGAACTTCAACAAATTAAGAGTACTTATCTTCAGTTTCTTGACATGATTTTTGGGTAACCTTCCACAGTCTGAAAATGAAAATATAATCAGAAAAAGTGTAGAAAGAGCAAACTGATTAGTTCACCCCGATAAGTTATTGCGTTCACCAAATTATATTTCCTATGGAAAAATGATTCAATTTGTCAATAACTTGCCGTTTTCTGGATTTGCCTATCAATAAAATTTTTAAAAAATTCAAAAGATACTTCTCTATATAGTTTTTACTTGACGTTTCGGGGACTATATCTGCCCCCGTTCTCAAAATCTTCTAAATCTCCTTTAATTGTTTTATAATTTGGATTTTTGCTCGCAGAGTCTTTTTTCCTTTTTCAACTGACGGATGTCAATTGAGATCTGCCAAAAAAGTTTGAGATTGACGTATTGCTCATTTGATATATGGGGTGTTGTTCGGATCAGTTTATTAGCATTCTACCATATCTCACTTCCTCTCTGAGTAGAGGTAACCATGTATGATCCATTTCAACAGAATTTGTTGAAAAGCAGTTGTTATTGGAAAGAAGAATACAGGCCGTTACTTTCAAGAACGAATTTTATCAACAAGAGTTTGGTATGGCGATGGGTTCTCCTTTGTCACCGATTTTAAGTAACATATTCATGGAATATTTTGAAGAATCTTTCGTTGGAACATTCCACAATGGTCCAAAAATATGGTGGAGATACGTGGATGATGTTTTCGCTATCTGGAATCGGAGTGAAGAAGAATTAAACATTTTCTTGGATCATATAAACGGTCAAGAACCGACGATCAAATTCACATTAGAATCAGAACAAAACAACCAACTTCCGTTTTTAGATGTCATGATCCAAAAATCATCATCCCGAATCGAAACATCTGTACACCGAAAGAAGACGCATACCAATCGATATCTACACTATTACTCAAACCATCATGCCAGTGTGAAAAAAGGCATAATTAAATGTCTCTATAATCGAGCCCAAACGGTTTGCAATTCCAACCAGAGTCTACAGGAAGAAATGAACCTCATAAAATCTGTTCTCAAGGAAAATGCATATCCAGATCAGTTTGTGGAAAAAACAATCACTGACATTGAAAACAAAAACCCATCAAACAACCAATTAACACAACCAACAGGAGTACTCCCACCACCTACACATTTCACAACCAACATAATACCTTATGTCCCCGGATTATCTGAAAAGATCAAACGAATTGGACATAGGTATGATGTGAGAACATCATTTAGAACAACAAACACACTGAGATCTATACTAACACAAACAAAACCAAAAAACGCAGAAGAAAGTACCAAAAAATGTTTACAACATACCTTGTTCTTGTGGTGATAGTTATATAGGTGAAACATCAAGACCATTGGAAGTGCGCCAAAGTGAACATCAGAGTTACATCAGAAATTGACAAGTAACTGGATCAAAAATTGCAGAACATATCCTCACATCCAATGGCGATCATACGATTGAATGGAATAGGACAAAAATCTTGATGAAAGAACCACATCAAGAGAGGAGAAAATTGAAAGAAACGGCCTGTATTCTTCTTTCCAATAACAACTGCTCTTCAACAAATTCTGTTGAAATGGATCATACATGGTTACCTCTACTCAGAGAGGAAGTGAGATATGGTAGAATGCTAATAAACTGATCCGAACAACACCCCATATATCAAATGAGCAATACGTCAATCTCAAACTTTTTTGGCAGATCTCAATTGACATCCGTCAGTTGAAAAAGCAAAAAAGACTCTGCGAGCAAAAATCCAAATTATAAAACAATTAAAGGAGATTTAGAAGATTTTGAGAACGGGGGCAGATATAGTCCCCGAAACGTCAAGCAAAAACTATATAGAGAGTATCTTTTGAATTTTTTAAAATTTTTTGATAGGCAAATCAGAAAACGGCAAGTTATTGACAAATTGAATCATTTTTCCATAGGAAATATAATTTGGTGAATGCAATAACTTATCGGGGTGAACTAATCAGTTTGCCCTTTCTACACTTGTATAGATTTTCCTGATTATATTTTCATTTTCAGACTGTGGAAGGTTACCCAAAAATCATGTCAAGAAACGTTGTTCCTCCACAAAAAACCACATTCATTCAATTATCTTCAGTTCTTCGCAAAAATTATTTCAGACCTTACTCTTATCTAAGTGGAGTATTATGAATTCGAGGTTGTTTGTCAGTTTTTCTGTCAAAACAATAATATGCAAGAAAGCATGCTAACATATCAATTAATCCGCGACATCGATTCGATCAAATAATATGATGAATGAGAAAATGGAGTTATCGGTCTCATTCTGACTCTCCCGTTCTATGTTTCCGGTTCTCCCAACATCAAAAAATGTTCAGGAGGTTGACACATATTCCGAATTGTTGTAAGAAATTAGCATTAGGCGATTATTGCACATAGGAAATTATGTCTCTACTAAGGACATATATTCAGTTTTTCTCGATTACCTCCACTTTTAGGCACATGGAATGTCATGACTTTTAGATTGAGCATCGATGAGCCGAACTGCTGTCAAACGCTCATTTGTCCATTCACTTGTCTCAAGAAAATATGAACCACATACCATCGTAACTATGCCACTGGTTTACGAAAATGAAAAATAATAACTTCAAATTAGTACGTTGATAAACCATGATTAGTGTACCAAGTTTCAAATGTTTTCCTTCGGTAATTTTGGAGAAAACAAATCAAATCTAAATTTTTTTCGTACTTTCGACACCCTGTATCTCAGAGGGGATGCATTTTAGGACATACCTTGATAGCAACTTTTCACCTCGAAATGAGGTGAGGAATCTGTAGTCGAAGATTGTCAGTCTTATTCTGACTCACCCTTTTTATTGTATGTACATATATATATATATATATATATATATATATATATATATATATATATATATATATATATATATATATATATATATATATATATATTTATAAATATATATAGAAGGAATTCAATGGACATAGCCCTCAGAGAAAAGTGCTAACCGTAGACACGTGTTTCGGGCTCACGGCCCTCATCAGTACGGTGGAGAAGTGCAAGGATGAACAACATTTGGTAGAAAACGACAAATCAACGGAGTCAACAAACAGAAGCCAGCCGCCCCTTTGCTGACCGAAATCACAAATGAGCGGCTGGCTTCTGTTTGCGACTCTGCTGATTGTCGTTTTCTAAGCGTTATTCATCCTCACTTCTCCACCGTACTGATGAACCGAACTCGAACACGTTCTGGTTGACTTTCTCTGAGCTATCCACAAATTCCTTCCATTTTGTTTTTAACAGTCCCCTCGATATTACTCTCTTTCATATTTATATTCCTGGACTCGGATGTCACGCAGGTAGCTATAGCTGCCTCCGTGGTGACGTTGGTTGTTGCCCTGGAATTCAGGGTCTGCTGACCGAAATCACAAATGAGCGGCTGGCTTCTGTTTGTTGACTCCGTTGATTTGTCGTTTTCTACTAAGTTGTTGTCCATCCTTGCACTTCTCCACCGTACTGATGAGGGCCGAGGCCGAAACACGTGCTCGGTTAGCACTTTTCTCTGAGGGCTATGTCCATTAAATTCCTTACATTTTGTTTTTAACAGTCTCCTCGATATTACTCTCTTTCATATAAATATATATATATATATATATATATATATATATATATATATATATACAAAAATACTTATCACGACCAGACGAGAGTAGAATATTGATTGGACATGTCGATACGAAGAGATGCTTTTCTTCATCTGCGGATATTCGAAATATATCATTGGGAATAATCTATCTGCTACAGAAACAACCCGATGTAATCCTGTGGACTCATTTACGTTTACTGGCAAATCATATCCAAGCCACCCTCGCACAATTACCGTTATCCCGTGACGATATCAAGTGGGCCGATCTTGTCACACGCCATTAGAGTATTTTTTTATTCCGCGTGGAAACGTTGTGTACATAATGATAATTAGAAATCGATAACTCGCTAGTCAGGCCGAGTTCTATTAAAATCGAATCAAATCTCAGATCGAACGTATAGGGTGGTATACGGATAGATTATTTGTTCTTTTATTTGACAAAAGTTTTTGACTTAACGGAGTCCTGCGTTATACATATATCGATAAGCAGGTTATCCTGCTCATATATCCGTGTGTACGCCGTATCAAGCGCGAGGATTATTAGCATTTACAAAATGCGGGTAAATAATTTTTAGCACGTGTTCAAGAACGTTATCGGTCTGTAATTCTTGGGATTAGAAAAATCTCCGTTCTTGGGGATTAGCACGCTTCGTCCCTCGACAAATCAAGCAGGAATCTGCTGCTCTCCACTAAGCCAGGAGTTGAAGACTCTAGCTAAGTGGTGGTGGGTGCCAGGGAGTTTTTTTCACCAAAAGTTGATCAGCCCGTCTGGGCTAGGAGCAGCAAAGTTCTTCGAACCCTCTAGAGCTCTCCGAACTCCTTCCGGGGCTAACGGTTGGCGCAGTACTTCAGGGAGAGGGTGTTTAAACCTCTTACAGAAGGATCCAAACTGCGCCAGGGCTGGAGTGCCTATATTATTATTATTATTGTCAATAGTCTGATCAATATGATGTTTCTTGCGGAGGTTTGCCATTTTTATAGATCATTATTATGTGTGCGTATTTTCATAGCACAGGAAAGTACCAAAAACTAAGCTTGCGATCGTAGATCGTTGTAAGAAAGACTATAGCTTCTATAAGAATATTTTTAAGGTTTGTGCGGATATTAATTGAGTCGTAGCCAGGTGAATCCCTTTTATTCAGTTTTTATATTTCCACTTTGACTTCATCTGAGCTTATGGGCTTGATGCATAGTTGATTAGTCGGGACCAATTAGAAATTTTCAATTTTAAATATGTTATCGACGAGCCAACAAGGATAACTGCTAACTCAAGTACATGCCTGGATAATTTTATTATTAGGGACCTTACTGACTACGAAGTGGCAGTCAAAAACTACTATCTGTCTGATCATTCGAATTCCAACTATTAAAAATGAAAAACTGGAAAAAAGCTCAGCAAGTTACGGTAGAGATTTTTCGGAGAACAATATCAATAACTTCAAACTCTATCTAGAAAATGAATTATGGGAAAATGTCTACAATGAAACCTGCCAAAAAAAAGCTTACGACATGTTCCATAATTTAGTTCACCATTATTTTGAAGTATCGTTTCCGCTGAAACGTTTCCGCAAACAAACAAAGAATTCCAACCCAAGCATAGTTACACCAGAAATTCGAGAATTAAAAAGCCTAGTATCTCTATACTCGGACTGTGCAAGAGTTGATGAAAGATACGTAGACATAAGTAGGCAAGTATCTCAAACGTACAGACAAAAACTCAAAGACAGTTACAAACAGGGTATTGACTATAGAATAGCCAACTCTAAAAATGAATAAAAAACTATGTGGCAAACTATTATCAAATTCAGAAAAAAGTAAAGAATCCCGATAATATTATAATTAATGAAGGTGGTGAAAGTGTCCCTGAAATTGACATGGCTAACAACTTCAAAAAAAAAATTATGATGCTGTCAAGCAAGAAGTTATTGATATGAGTTTTTTGGAAAATAACATAAAAATCTGCCAAAACTCCATTTTTCTGCACCCTATAACTGAGCATGACGTTCTAGACCTTGCAAGAACTCTGAAGAATTCCAATGCATGTGGTCATGACGAAATCTCAAATAATATTTTGAAAAAATGTGTTTTTCAACTATGTGAACCCTTGACATACATCATGAATCTATCGCTGGAATGTGGAATTTTTCCTGAAAAATTAAAAGCTGCACTTGTTACTCCAATTTTAAAAAAAGGAGATTTCAATCTGTACGAGAACTACAGAGGAATAAGTTTACTTCCAAGCTTTTCAAAAATTTTCTAATTGAATATCAAGAAGCAGTTGATATCCTTTTTTTCTACTAATGAACTGCTTTCTCCAAACCAGCATGGCACCTCGCAGAACAGAAGTACTGAAACTGCACTGTATGACTTCCATGAATACGTCATAAATGCTCTCGATGGCAAACTAAACATCTGTGGATTGTTCATAGACTTTTCCAGAGCTTTCGATAATGTAAATCACACGCTTCTACTCCAATAAATGGAACGATATGGCGTGAGAGGTACTGCCTTGAAACTGATGAAGTCATATCTGCAGGGCAGGACCCAGAAAGTAATGATTCGAAAAACAGTCAGTCAGTCAGTAACCATTGAGCAGGGCGTTCCTCAAGGCTCAATACTTGGCCCCTTATTTTTCCTCATATATGCTAATGACCTGATGAAATTCTTGAATAGTCTCACTAGAATACATGTAGTTGCTTACGCGGATGACACCAATTTCCTCATAAAGGACAAGAATTCTATAGCTCTGGCAGAAAAATATATGAGCGGGTAGTAACATGGGCAAATGAAAACCATTTGACACTAAATATCTCGAAAACAACATTATTGGAGTTCTCACTGAATAATGTTCCTGAGAACTTCAGCATTTATTAGAACGAGAAGTTGCACATCGAATCTTGCTCAACAACAAAGATGCTAGGCCTCACGCTAGACTACAAACTCACCTGGACCCCTCATATAGAAACACTTTGTGATAAACTCCGTAGGAATTGCAACGCAATGAGGTTTATGTCAAACCACTGTAGTAAACAGGTATTATTGAATCTGTACTATGGAACAGTATACTGCCATCTACGGTATGGAATACTCACCTGGGGCACAGGAGCATCTGCAGCGAAGGTTTTCATGTTACAAAAATATGCTATCAGAATCATGGCCCACATCGGATGGAGGCAATCATGCAGAAGCACTTTTAAAGAGCTACGAATACTAACTGTTGCGGGTATATATATATATATATATATATATATATATATATATATGAACTCTGCATGTATATGTACAAGAACGGGCAGAACTTTGCTGCAACTCAGCATCAATACCAGACCCGCTCCAAAAATGTATTAATACCCCACATACACCGAACTACCATATACCAAAAAAGCCATCTTTTCCTAGGGCCAAAACTGTATAATAAGCTTGATGAATCGATGAAAAATTCGGCAAATGTCAATATTTTCAAATCCAGACTGAAAGCTGCTCTCATAGAAAAGAATTGCTACACCCTCGAGGAATTTTTAGGTTAAGTGTTTTCTCCTTCCTTTTGTGCCACTCTCCGGTTACTAGAATTTTTCAATTTCAACCTGACCATGAATTTTCAATTTTTACTGTCGTTGCAAATTTATGCTTAGAGTGTTGAGTAAACATGATCAACCCAAACTAACCCCAACACGAACCAAGTGTAACTTTTTCGAAACGCATACCTGAAATCTAAAAAATGAGAATGAAAAGCCAAAAGACACAGACGAAACCGCACAGCAAGCTGCATGGCACTCAACATATATCAGTACACCTTATCATATTCGACAACTCATATCCCAGTCAAGACGAGTAAGTAAGAAAGATCACTCAACCACAATAATAATGATAATGATTCGTCTTTATTTCATCAAAAGACATAGTAATAAGAGGCATGATATGTTGTGGGCATCAAGCGAAGTTTAGCTAGGAAGCTATTCTTACACTTGACCTGTGCTTTACTTATGTTCTAGTCCTAATGCCAAGCCTAAACCTAAAACCTATATCTAGCTTGAAATTCATCTGAAAAGACTGATTTAATAAATTATTCTTAATTAATTTACGAAAATGTGACGGGTGTAATCCTTTGTATTCTCTTGGTAGTGAATTATACAGCATAAGTATGTAAAACTTCTTTCAGAGACGTGGTATGATGAGGCATTGTTTATGTTAGCTGGTGTCTGACATTTATACTGTGGTCATTTTGGGCATCAAGCGAAGCTTAGCTAGGAACCTGTGCTTTACTTATGTTCTAGTCCTAATGCCAAGCCTAAAATTTGGTTTGAATTTCATCACATATACTTGGTACGGTTACCAAATTCACATACGGTATAAACGTGGCCAATATTCATATGCTGTTCGTTTTTACTTGCATTAATTAGGTAGATTTCAATAGCAATACTTCATATTGGTCCAGTGATCACAACAAGACTTTCCAAAAATTTAGATATATCTTCGCCGATCATGGTCCCCAGAACCCAAAATACCATCAGTTCAAATAATAATAATAATAATATATATATATATATATATATATATAGAAGAAGGGTAGTCTCGTGACTGGACTAGTTGAAAATAACTATGAATTTGAAATAAACTTTGTAGAAAGGATATTCCTTGAGGTTGCAGTCAAATTTAATGGCCAATGAGAAAAGAAAAACTCTTTCTTATTTAGTCGAGCTTCCGAAAATGTTTATTTTCATTATCAGACAGCTGTGAAAAAAGAAACACTATTGTGAAATACGATTTTAAACAAATCTAAGAACTTACTAAGGTGAGGTTAATGAGACAGCGATCTAATCACCATTTTGTGATTGAGGTAGTTTTCAAAATCATATCACTATGAAACACTACTAGTAATATATATAAAAATTAAACAATTGCAAACGCACATATTGTTTAAGAAACTTAATTTAAACAATTTAAAATTTGACAAGTACAAAAATTACCCATGGTTAAAAGCATGACTGAAAAAAGGGAAAAAGGTGGATGACAAGTAATGCATGACATGAAGTGTCAAGTGCATATGTCAAAGTCGAAATGTCATGGGAGAAACATGTGTTTTGTCCACAGAACAACAGGAATAGTACCAATCTATATGACAAAATTATTAAATGAGAGAAAAACCAGAAATACTGAGCAGTTTTTTAACTTTCAAAACTTCAATTGGAATCAAGTTTCAACAAGTAATTGTAAATGACACTAAGGTTGGAAATATCAGATCGTTTATTCATGCTATTTGGTTCATTTTTTATGAATTTTCTTGAAATGGTGTTCATAAAAAATGAACCAAATAGCATGAATAAACGATCTGATATTTCCAACCTTAGTGTCATTTACAATTACTTGTTGAAACTTTCCAATTCCAATTGAAGTTTTGAAGATAAAAACTGCTTAATCTTGTTTTTCTCATTAATAATTTTGTCTATAGGATAACTATTCCTGTTGTTCTGTGACAAAACACATTTTCTCCCATATTTCGATTCTGACATATGACACCTGACATTCATGTCATGCATACTGTCATCCACCATTCCTTTTTCGTCATGCTTAACCTGTGAATTTTGCTGTCTGATACAATTTTAAATTGTTTAATAGTTTACTTAAACAATATGTGCGTTTGCAATTGTTAATTTTTATATATTACTAGTAGTGTTCATAGTGATATGATTTTGAAAACTACCTCAATCAAAAATGGTGATTAGATCGTTCTTCTTAATACTAGTAATTCTTTAATTATGTTTAAATCGTATTTCACAATAGTGTTTTCTTTTCACAGCTATCTTGATAATGAAAATAAACATTTTCAGCTCGACTAAATAGAAAGAGTTTTCTTTCTCATTATTGATAAGTGACTGCAACTCTCGAAATCCTTTCTACAAGTTATTCAAATCATAGTTATTTTTATATATATATATACATATATATATATTTATATTTATATACATGTATATATATAAATATATATATATATATATATATATATATATATATATGTATATGCTCCTTTCATTTGAGGTTTATTCGGTCGTGTCAGTCAGATAATATTTGAATTTTCCTTCCGCGACAAATAGAACATCATTGTATTTGGACATTTCAAAGTTAAATATTAGATTTTTTTTTCTAAGTGATATTAAAATTGAAACTTAAGTGAGTGCTTCGGGATGGTTATACTTTGATTTGAGATTACATTGAAATATTAGGAAGAATTTACGGAGATTTGGTTCCTTCACCAACTTTTGATTGGAAAGTTTGAGGTTCATACAAAAATAGAATTGCTGTTTTTGTTTTAAATGAAATATTTCAATTTTTTCTTACACATGCTTCGTTATATTGATTGGTGGCAATTTCAGGATCAATAAATAAATACTGAAATCATTCTATTTTGACATTTCTGGATTTCAAAGATAAATAATAGATATTAAGATTGAAACTATATAAAGGGTCCTGCAGCAGTGGCGCGGTGTTCCATATCTCTATTTAGGAAACAGATAGGAATCTATATTTCTATAATATTACCTTATTGCTCGAGCTCGACAAAATAAAAAAATTATCGGTCACACAGGGTGTTCAATTTTTTCTGTGCGGGTCCCAATTGTGTTTTTTTAAATGAAAACCTATATTTTTTTATCACTTCTTCGGTTTCTACATAGAAAATAAAAGATACTTTATATCTTCACTTCGAAAATATTGACGGTTTCGAGATTCCTAGCATGAGAGGTTTTTTTTTCCAATATTCGTCACTCAGAATATTTGAAATCATAAAGTTGTGCCAAGCAAGTCTAATTGAAATTTGTTTTTGGTCAAATATTCTACATTGGTAACTCTATCAAGCGATATATCTGAAATCGACCTGTAATATACAGGGTATGAAAAACAGCTTGCCACATATTGTAATTAAAAATTTGCAGAATCTTCCTTATTTTAAATGGCACACCCTGTATATTATCGATCCATTAGAAGCACCAACAAAGGCTCTACAAATGTTATCAAGTATTCCCTACGGTAAGGGTTACTAGTTTTTCGTAAAACAGCTCTTTTTTTCGAAAAATGGCAAGTATTCATATTTCTTCGCTATAATCTGAATGAACGGCTTTTTTCAAAGCGAAATCCATTTGACGACTGATAAGAATATACGAAAGATATCTTGTTTCAATTATGTACATTACAAGGTGCGTCCAAACAAATATTTTTTTATGAAATAAATGTATGTATCACATTTTTCTAAATGGAAAATTATTTTTTTCATTGGATGCAGAATTTTACACATAAATCGTGCAATATCAAACCAATCACGATTAAATGAAAAAACATTATGAATATTACTAATAATTTTTTTTTTCAGGTTATGGTGTATATTCATGAATTAAAGTCAGAGCTTAAGTTCTAGATATTTAAATTGTCAACTGGCAAACTACAAAAGGGAAAGTTTAATGAAGATTGATAATGAAACATTCATAAAATATGTTCAACATGTCTTCCATTTTCTTGAATGCAGAGGTGAAGTCTATGTTTGGAAGACTGTTCTACCCTGCGCAAGACAGCTGGTGTAATGCTGCGAAAAGCATTCGTTATTGTAAGTCGCATATTTTCAGAAGAAGTTGGTGGTTCGACGAAAACCATATTTTTTAGGTATCCCCATGAGAAAAAATCCAGTTTTGTTAAATCTGGTGATCTAGCGGGCCATCTCACAAGCCTATTCCGTTCTATCCTTTTATTGGGAAATACTTCATTTAAATGAACTCTCACTTCTGCCGAATAGTGAGCAGGAGCGCCATCATGTTGTAATCACATTCTATTGCGAAGGTCAAGAGAAATATCTTCCAACAAACCTGGTAAATCATTTCGTAAGAAATTGAATTACATTGTTCCATTCAGAGGTCCCTCAAAAAAGTATGGACCAATTATATATTCTCCAATGATGCCTCCCCAGACATTAATCGACCACCTATGTTGATAATCCACCTGTCTCAAAAGGTGGGGATTTTCTGTCTAATAATTATGGTAATTATGTCAATTCAGAAATCAATTTTTATGGAATGTCGATTCATCCGACCATAAAATGTCATTGAAAAAATATTCGTTTCGACGAATTTCTCCCATAGCCCAATTGCAAAATCTCAATTTTTCTCAAAATCGGCATACAGTAGTTCTTGATGTAATTGAACGTAGTATGGTTAAAAGCGATGTTTTTTCAAAATTCGTTGCATTTATCTCTCACTTATATCCACTATTTCACCAATTTGTCTTTGACTCCTACAATGATCTTCTTCAACAGCAAGAAGAACTTGCAAATCATTATCTTCATTAGTAGCTGGCTTGATGCGCTCATGTTTAGAATAATTGATACTTCCAGTTTCAACAAATCGTGTCAGGACCTTTCGGAGAGATCTTTCATCTGGATGCCTCCTATCTGGATACCGTTGAGAATAAATTCTACTTGCCAATGAACAATTCCTGTATTATTCACCTAATAAACAACATTCTGATGAAATTATATCGAAAGTTCAACTTCACGATTCACTAAAGATTTCAATACTTATTTGCTGGCAAATATTTTGATCTGTCAGTTGCCAGACTACTTGATTTCCAATAAATATTTTATTCGCTGAAAGGTTGTTTTAGACCGGAAGAATATGGCACAAATTTCGAGATTGTTGAAATTATTGTAAATATTCAAGAACGTACATTTTGTGGTGTAATTCACAACTTGTTTATCTAGCAACAGGTAATAAATGTGTTACAAACATAACATAATCTCGATCACAGCTGTCAAATATGGATTTCACAGTAAAACAATCATTAATATTATGGCGATGAAATAGAAATAATTGTCATTTTTCGAAAAAAAATAATTTGTAAGAAAAACTATAGGACACTTCATAATGTACATAATTGAAACAAGATATCTTTTGTATATTATATCAGTCATCAAATGGATTTTGCTTTGAAAAAAGTCGTTCATTGAGATTATAGCGAAGAAATATGAATACTTGCCATTTTTCGAAAAAAATTGCTGTTTTAAGAAAAACTAGTAAATTTAACCATAGGGAATACTCGATGACATTTGTAGAGCCTTTGTTGGCGCTTCTTATGGATGGATAATATACAGGGTGTTCCATTTAAAATAAGGAATATTCTGCAAATTTTTATTAACAATATGTAGCGAACTGTTTTTCATACCCTGTATATCTCAGGTCGATTGCAGATATATAGTTTAAGAGAGTTACCAATGTAGAATATTTGACCAAAAAAAAATAACCATTGGACTTGGCACAACTTTATAATTTCAAATTGTGACGAATATTTTCGAAGTGAAGATATACATAAAGTATCTTTTATTTTTTATGTAGAAACCAAAATAGCGATAAAAAATAAAATTAAAAAAAAACACAGTTGGGATTCGCTCAGAAAAAATTGAATACCCTGCATAACCGACAATTATTTTATTTTGTCGAGCTCGAGCAATAAGGTAATATTATAGAAATATAGATTCCTATCTGTTTCCTAAATAGAGATATGGAACACCGCGCCACTGTTGCAGGACCCTGTATATCCTTGTGTGATGGTTATACTTTTTCTTGTGAATTCAGTCAGATAACATAGAAATATAAGGAAAAATTCAGGGATTTTTGTATATGGGGTATAACGAAATTTGTCAACAACGTGGAGGTCACATTTTTCAACAGAATGGAACAAAATTTGGCACAAAAATATTCTTTATTGATGCCTCAAATAAGTATGAAGATTGGCCAAATCGGTCGGCTGTGGAAAGTATTAAAAACATTCTCAATCTCTCATTTTCCTACCAATACCGGCAAATCGTAGAGATAAAGCTTCATGAGCTCCACAAATCCGAAAAGTTGTACACACTTGAACCTGGAACCGATTTTGACAAAATATATTATCTTATTTTTCTGACTCATAATATGCCAGGATGATAACAATTTCGGAATTTATCAATAGATTGTAAAATCTACCTCTCCAACTAGTCGCGCTATCGGCTTTTTCTTTGTTTGCAGAAGTCTTGATAAAGAAAATAAATTGTTTCGAAAGCTTGACAAATTAAAAAAGAGTTTTTCTTATCTCATCGGCAGTTTTTTATGACTGCACAACCCCGAGGAATATCCTCTTAGATTTATTTCCAAATTTGATGTATAGAGTGACCCACACAATGTGACAATCAATACTGGATTGTTTTGTTGGATAATATTGATGAAAATGATCCTCATAAAAGTTTCAGAAGTTCCCCAAAGGGAGTGTCAATCAGAAAACTAGTCCATGATTCATTCCGTTTTTTTGCAAAATTGAGGCCTAAATCTGGCTTGAAGGAATTTGTAATTTGAAATCAATTTTTGACAAGTGAGAAGCGGTCTCGGATGGTAACGCCCAGGAGAAAAATTAAACATTCGTAGCTAGCGCCAGACTGGGAAACGGCGGAAAGCTCCAATTGCAGACTCAATTTGATTTTTCGTTATGTTGCCTAATTTAGTTCTAATCCATCGCTTATATTTTGAATAAATGAATGGCAAAGTTTTTAACTATGCCATTTTTTTATTTTTGACAGATGTCAGTTGGAGAAATAATTTTGACTGTTCTGGATACAGTTTTTCAAGGGCTTTCAAATGATATATTGCAAGTCAAGTTCCGTGCACTATAGTTTCTGTCATTTTTCAATGGTGACACTTCCGTTTGACAAATCACAGCCAAACACTAATGGTCGCATTCAGGGCAAAATCTGTATCTTAGTATCTTCATACCAAATTTCAGCTCGATTGGTCAAACGGTTCGGCAGTTATCGTGGAAGATTACAGACAGACAGACTGACTGATACAGACAGACAGACTTCACTCTGGAAATAGTCTCAATCGTCTCGGGGGGCCTCGAAACGGATATTTCCGTTGATATCTTTTTTTTTCGCACGATAACATTAATTGACCACTTGGGTCAGGTTAAATTAAATGATAGAAGAAAAAATCCCTCGTTAAGTGGAAATCACAAACAGTCGATTCATTCAGTGGGTTTCAATCATATTTTGTCTTTATCTGAAGTATTGTACCCAAAACAGATAGCTTCCACAATTCTTGCCTTGGTGTTTTTTCAGTTTGGCATCCGGAGTGTTCCAAAATTACTGATTTTTATCGGAAATCTTGAAATGTAGCTTGATATGCTAATGTCATTAACAGTTAATGATCAACCTCGGGCATTTAACATGTGTAAAAATTAGTTATCACCTAACTAAATATATCGGTGTGAAGTTAGCCACATCCACAGGTAAGAAAAAAATTAGGTATTACATTTTCAGTTTTTACCAAAGGAATTACGCAATTCAGTCACAATAATATCATCCCCCTCCTTTACTACACCCCTTTCACCGTTTGTCAGGGCATCAGAGGGTGACCCCAAAAAAAATTTTTTGGTGAGTTTCAGATATCCCCCCTATAGTTTGTCAGACCTTCAGAGAGTGGTAGGGGTAGTTTCTAGGAAATAATTCAATAACTTTCCCAAATGAAAGAGTACCGCGTTCCTTTCAGGGTGTGTTTCAAGAAAGCGAAATAAATTGAATGGCGCCCCCTCCTATGGTTTGTCAGGTCTTCAGAGGGTGGTAGGGGGTAGTTTCTGGGAAATAATTCAATACATTTTTCATTTGAGAAAGTTATTGAATTATTTCCTAGAAACTACCCTCCTTCCATCATCTGAAGGCCTACAAAGGGGGGCCATTGATTTATTTTGCTTTCTTGAAACACATTTGGGAAAGTTATTGAATTATTTCCTAGAAACTAACCCCCCTTTCATCCTCTGAAGGCCGGTCAAACTATAGGGGGGATGTCATCCGATTTACTTTTCTTTCATGAAACACATTCAAAAGCAGAATGGGGTACTGTTTCATTTGGGAAAGTTATTGAATTATTTCCCAGAAACTATCCCCCTTCAACCCTTCGAAGGCCCGGCAAACGATAGGGGGGATGTCATTCGATTTATTTTTCCTTCATGAAACACATCCTGAAAGTAGAATGCGGTACTGTTTCATTTGGAAAATTTATTGAATTATTTTCCAGAAACGAACCCACTATCATCCGCTGATGTCCTGACAAACGACGAGGGTGAAATAAAGTGGGGGATGCTATTATTGTTACTGAATTGCTTGATTTGAATTTTTTTTTTCGCGTTTCTCACTTGGTAAAAACTGAAAAGGTATTGACCCAACTTCTTTCTTCGAGTATACTTGTGGATGTGGCTAACTTCACACCGTTACTAAATATTTTTCTATTCGCTATTCGTTATAGACAATATAGTATGATCAAATTCAAAAAAGAACTCAAATAGTTATTTATGTAATAAGGATCATAAAGACGATCATTATGGTACAAGTCGTGAATGTTATTGGGCGAGGCGTAGCCGAGTCCGATAACACGATGTGTGCCATAACGATTGTTTATGATTCGTATTACATACAAAATTTTATCTGATGGCATTTATATTAATACATTTCCGAAAAATTAAAAACTGCATTTTTGACATGTCACAATGACAACTATTTTTAAAGGAGTTATAGCGAGTTTATACAGCAAGTAAAATAAAATAAAAAATAAAATAAAGTAATTTAAAAAGTTAAAACTACACAACATCCATAACAGGTTTATACAGAAATAAAATAAAATAAGAAGTAATATAAAATAAGAAGTAAAATGAAAGATGGTTAACTTTTATCTTTTATTTTATTTTACTTGACAAGTTGTTAGGCATATGTACATATTGAATAATTTAGACAAATTGACGAGATAGGATGATACATGACATGATATAAATAGCAGTCGTCATCATATTTTTGTTTTCATAACGGAAAACGGGGTGTTCACTGACATTTTTTTAAATTTCTTTTTGTCTTTGAATGACTAGATTTTATAATATTGGTAGTGTTGTCAACAATGGCTTATATTTTACTCAATAAACAATAACGGGGACCAAATTTTCGAGTATTCATCATTGAAGTTTGAGGTAACAACAAAAAATCCCAAATTTCGATTGACAGCTTTCTTACTTCTTACATTAATTTACTCAGCTCTATTTTACTTTCTGTATAAACTCACTTTGAGTATATATGTAGTTTCAAATATTAGTAGGTTAGTGAGCTGTGCTTTGCCATTTCCTTGACAACGTCAGGTTGTAACGGCAATCTTTATTTATCTGCTGTCAAACACAATTGTCACGTAGAATCGAATATAATTTAAATAATAATGAGTGATTCTGAAACTGGTAGTTTACCTTCTGATTTGGAAGAAATGACGCGAAATATCGTGGACTCCCTTTTGCCGGAAAAATCACGGAGTGTATATGAAATAGCGTAATTTCATTATGGTACTTAGTACCATAATGAGCTTCCTTATGTCATCAAAATTGAGTGACATAACGTTGTCATTATGACACGCCATCAGATAAACACATTCAACTGGATAATTGCCACTAATCATACCACTTTTCTACATTTTTTAACTTTTCCTTTCTTTTCTCTCTTTTTTGAGCGTGATTGAACAGTTAAATAAGGAAATAATAAGTGACCCAAAAACTTCAGGTTTAGATTAGATAGGCTAGGTTAGGTAGGCAAATATAAACTACAAAGGTTAAGTGGTAGAGCACCAATTGGTGAACTTTCCCTTGAGCTTTCCTCTCTATCTTTATTTTAATATTTTTTATAATTCTCCTTCTTCAATGTACTTGTGGAAATAAAGAAATTTGTTATTATTATCATTCAGAGGAAAAAGGCCATACTTTTGCCAGCAAAAGTGTTTTCGTCAGAGTCATATATTGAAATTGGTTTCAGAGGAGGCAAGAGTCATATCCCGTTGATAAAATCCAGAATTGAAATGACTCAGTGTGAGTTATGAATATTTCAGTTCAGTAGACTTTAATAAACATTAGTTTTTCTCTGATATTATAAATCAAATCTGGGCTAATAGATTCTTACAATAAATTACCTCGTTTTGATTTTTTTAACAAATCTCTTATTTGTTCAAAGTAGTAAATATTCTAAAACTCACCTCAATACATTCATAATCACCTATTCTTGAATATTTCCTTGACAAACTTCCTGTGCCTTTTAACGATCCGGAACCAATGCATATTTACCGAAATTTAGTGAAGGACCCGCGTAGACGTAGTAAGTATAGTAATAGTAGTACACGCTCCAATCAATATTTTCAGTCAGAGATATTCATTTCATAACGAAACGCTGAAAAAAATCCAATCAGTCATCGATTCACCACACTTTCTGAAACACTCAGCTCCCGGAGGCCTTCAATCGGGTTATTTAGCGAAAGTTTACCGTCGACGAGGAAACATGCATTTTTCCTGAATGAAAAGCTCTCGTGAGAGAAAATGGCGATAAAAACCCCCGCGGCGACATTCGAAAAACCTACTTGGCGGCCGTTTATTGGATCTGAGACGAGAGTAACCAACCTCACTAACACTTTTGACTTCCCAATCAAGACCTAATTAAACAATAATCGAGGGTAACGCTTTTAATACGACTCGATTTAAATTTGGAGCAGCCCCGATGGTTGACTGCTTTCGGCCCTCCCTGCTCGAGGTTTGACGGAAAAGCACGACTGGAA
>JAFIRS010007988.1:0-20322 GCA_018342105.1 Gonioctena quinquepunctata | reverse complement strand
TCCCGCCGAAATTATGTTCGCATCAAAACATTGCAAGGTAAATTTAGCATCGGGCCTATCTATGTTTACTTATTGATCTGAGGAGCATATCGTTAACTTGAAGAAACTCAAGTTTAAAATAAAATGATGATAGTTCATTCATTGCCTACACCCAGATATACATATATATATATATATATATATATATATATATATATATATATATATATCTATATAGACCAACTAGCTTCCGTTTCATATTTGGCCCACCAAGCATCCAAAAGTGTTTATAAAAAAGAAACATTTAAATTAGCCCACTCAGCCTCCCATTTTATCTCGGCCCAGTTAGCCTCCTCTGTATATGTTACATACTTTTTTTGGGAGTTTATGAAACCCCGGCCTTTCCTTTTGGAGCTATTGTGTATTTACGGGGCCTCCTGACATTTTCCCAAGTTTTCAGTCAATATTAAATTTCCTACAGCATGATAACAAATCACGCGGCCTGTTGAAAATTTTTATCCGGTAGTTGAGAGTTTGAATTTTGCTTCATACTCTGAAATGAAATTGATTTCAGTAGTATCGTATAACGAGAATATATAATCTACCATCGATCATCCTGAAAATATTCAAGGAATAGTGGCTTAGAAGAGTTCCTAAAAATTATAGTAGACAATAAGTATTCCATGATGAAAGCAGTAAACTATATTGGGTATATTTTGGGCTTATTAGTCTTCATTAATGAATAAAATTCTCGATTCAAATTCTAACGTTCCACGATCTTTCACTACAGTTGACCACTCTTATTTTATTTTTTATCGAGATTTACCAAAAATCCAGTTGGCATCTATACATCAGTAAAATACCAGGAGAGTTCTTGAAACTGACAGATCCAAAGCTCTATACTGGTCACTGTTTTCGCCTGTCTTTGGTCACTTTACTGGTAAAAGAAAGTGCAAACTTAAGTACTATCAAAAGACACAGGCGATGAAAATTTTAAATACTAAATTCAATTGGGGATTCGCTGGATAATTAGTAAAATATTGCCTAAATCCTTCTTTTGGAGGCGGCCACTATTGTTCATGCCATCCCTCCTACAAGAATACTAAATGACAAAAAAAACATAGGAAGTGCAGAAGGAATATTTCTAGTTGTTCAGATTGTATAATAAATATTAATGTCAATGAAATTCAAAAAAACATTTGAATGTTATATTATATTTGTAAATAATAAAAATTGTAAAGAAAATTGTTGAAATTTATACTTTCAACACTTGCTCGCAATAACATCATAAAAACGCGCGCCGTCGATAGCAATTAGTTGGTAAATAGCCGCCACTAGTGAACAGTTATATTTATGTGTTGCATTTCGAGAAAAAAGTGACATAACTGCTTTTGAGTGATTGTAGCGATTCACTGCGAATGGCGCCTCTCGAACAAAAATGTATTTTCGCTCTCAATACATACCTAATATTTGAACTCATAGTCAAACTGCAATGCTCATATCAAACACTTCCTCATTAGATAGTGCGATCCAGACTATACCATTGAAGGTTGATTCTGAGTATCAATAAATAAATTATTTAGATTTGGGGAGATTTCCATGACTTTAACATCAAAACTAACGGTATTTTCATTTTCACCCCTTTAGGGATGAAGTATCGAAAAACCTTCATAGTGGTTACTCATGTCATCATAGTCTAGTAGAGAAGTGAGTTTTCTGCGAAAAATAGTTCCAAGCCTTCTGAATATATGAGCGATGACTCATTCGATTCGGAATGTCATTCTGACGAAAATGTGCTAGTTTTCTAACACAAAACAAAAAATAAAAATAGCCTTAGTTTTTTGGTAGTAACTCAAGAACTCTTGATGATAGATGAAATAAAAAAACAGATTCTTGAAGACGAGACTATTTACTATGAAAAATTTTGTCCCGGAGATCTATATCAATTATTTATAATTTTGATTCAACGTTACGGCAGGAGAACAGCACTTCTCGAGAGAGCAATTCAAATACAATATTTTTTATACTATCAAATAAAAATTTAAAAATTCCAAAAAATCAAAGTATCAGCTGAACACCTGAAAGAATATAATTTCTTATTTTGTTTTGATTGAATTTTGATAATCGGAGGCTATTGTTAATCAAGTAGTTTTGTGGGAATCACCGTTTTTATAAAAACCGAATAATTGTTTAGAATGACTCCATATTTTTTTTGCTTTCTGGAGCACATTTCACAAGTGTACTCAATGATATCATGCAGAAATTGATGAAAAATTTATTATTCTGTTAATTATAAATTTCTTAAGGTAACAAAATATGAGATATCGAATAAACATTGTATTTTTTTGATATTCCACATTATTATCAGTTTTATATCTGACAAAGGCATTTCACAACGTTTATTATATTCTTTTAAAATTGTTTCTTTTCATTTTCTCATTATTTAAATAATATATTTAGAATTTTTTTTCTTCCAAAATGCGGAATTGGTTATTCTCCACCTAATAGGAAAAACTATTATTTTTTTATTAATAATTCCTTATTTAGTTAACAATTAGTTATAAACAAACTTTGATTGGCGTTAATTTTTTTTGGGTAGTACAAAAAATAACAAAAACAACCATATACCACAAACTGTGTGTGTTTCTCATATTTTGTTATCTTTAGAAATTTATAATTACCAAATTAATTAACTTTTAAACAATTTTATAGCGTGATATTATTGAGTACACTGTAGGTTGTGCTTCAGGAAGCAAGAAATCATGTAGTCATTCTGTGAACAATTATTCGGTTTTTAATGAAATCGGCGGTTCCAAAAAAACTACTCAAACAACAATAGCCTTACATTATCAAAATTAAATGAAAAAAAAATTCCCAAAATTACATTTTTCCAATGATACATGATACAATAATTTTTTTGAATTTTTGAATTCATATTTAATAATATAAAAAATATGTTATGTGAATTGCTCTCACGAGAGGTGCTGTAGTCTAGCGAAACGCCCACGCGAAGCCCTGTTTTAATTCATCGTTGAATTAAAATTATTAATAATTGGGATAGAGTTGCGAGAGTAACATTATCACAGGAAATTTCTCCTCTTTTTCAATTTTCCCGATAATCGATAGTTTTTGAGCTTTTTCCAAAAAACTAGAACTGTTTTTATTTTTATTTCTGTTTTTGTTAAAAATCGAAAATACGACTTTTGGAATGTCATCCGAATCGATTGAGTTTGATACACGGATTTTTCCTAAACAACATATGTTATAAAAGGAAAAAAAATATGATCCCATAGCGCATGGTTTGGAAAATATTTTTATTTGTGGAAATATTGGTTGAGGATTCAGTAATATATATTGATATTACTTATCATTTCATCATGAAAAAAAACTTCTCGATACCTACTTTCAATTTCGAAAATGTGTTTTTAATGGTACCCCAGTTTATTTGGATCTATTTTCCTTAGTTTCCTTTCAAGAAGAATTGAATATACTATTCATTGAGCATAATGATTTCTATTCAATTTCATCATTTCCTATTATTTCAAATCCTCAATAACACAGTGAATAATTTTCTTCGGTAATATAAATAAATAATTTTGAGTAGTTTTCAAGATCTGTGAAAGAATGTTCCTCTTCCATTCGATTTTCTGTACCATTTAGAACTCTCACTTATAAGGTTTTCTTCCTAAAATATATTATTGTATTGTTATATTATTATTATCAACTAGCATTTTTCCATATGTTTTCATCTAGCTTATGGCTCAGGCTATTCCGTGATTTCGTTTCCCGTTATCCTGTTATCCCGTTATCTCGTTTGGGTGGCATAATTGATTTGACAGCGGAACTAATGCTTTGTGACGACTTACAAATTCACCAATCCCTTTCCACCCCTGTAGATATGGCATTTTGAATAAAGTTTAACACGATTTATTTATTCTGACAGAGAGCCAAAACACCAATTTTCATTATTCTAACATAAAAACTCACGGAACCCTAATAAACATTTTCAGTCCCCATTTCGCCCCTTTAGTAGTTGAATTTCTAAAAACACTGGAAAACAAATGTCTTCATATGTAAAAAGACCTCAAATATCCATTTTCATGATCCTAACTTAAAATGTTTCACCCCCCATTTGACCCCTTTAGGGTTTGTATTGTTTTTCTGAAGACACTGAAATACATATTTTTTTACTGTAACAAAGACTGCAAATACCAATTTTTATGAACCCAAGTCAAAAACTAAGGGTACTCCAGTACAAACTTTCTACTTCAAAACTAACGGTAGTTTGATTTTCACCCCTTTATGGATGGAGTATTGAAAAAAACTTCTAAGTGGTTATATACTTATGTCATCATAGGAATACGCTATCAAAATTTCAGCTCTTTGTGTTGAGTTATTTGGTCTGGGCGTTAGTGAATCAGTCAGTCATTATATATGTATAGATTATTTCAATTCATTAGTGTCTGTATGTATATGTTCTGTTGACTATTTTTTGTTGGTATATTTCTAAAACAATGGGCTACTGATTTTATAACATAACTTGTGTCACACACCCAAAAAATTCCATCCTTTTTTTTTACCCTTGAACAGTAGCATGTTCTGATTGAAATTGAATTCATTTGAGTCGTTTACCTGAAAATTTTTCATGATTCATCTGAAATCTTGAATCTTGGAATACCCCAGATTCCTACATTCAGTTAATATAATCCATTCTGAGCAACCTCATTCAGTAACTTTCGTGGTACACAATATAATAACCGAAACTGAATAATACGAATCAAATACAAGACACATTACGAGAATATAGATTTTCTGATATGTGGAAAACAATGCAAGCGTTTTTTCAGGTTCACAAAATACGCAACTCACGAGAATATATTCAAGTAAGGATTCTATATGAAGATTGTTTTCATTCAATGAAATAAACGAATTAATTTTTTTTTTGCTTGAGACGATAGCGGAAGTTTGGTGTCCTTTTGTTGAATCTTGCATGATAATTTGTTTGAGTGATTTGTGTATAACATTGTAAAAGTACCTTTTCTGAAATGGTGAAATATCGCAATATTTCAGTGGACTCCCGAATAAATCTTGACGTAATCGCAGTAATATAAATTGCGGAATCAATGAGAAAAAGTATTTGCCAGGCTCATTCAAAATATTTGGGAGGCAATTGCAGCTTCCACAATTTATTTCGTTCGTGCGCGGAAAGAATACATGTTTCTTGATGACAATCTAAAATGAATGATATTTGTGTGCATCCCCTGTGTTGCCAAATTGGGGGAAGCCCAGTGACCTTCGAAAGTATACGTTTCAAACACTATAACATAAACAAAGTATATAAGCAGCGCACTTCAGCGGCGAGGGACTGCACTAAATTTTAAATGGCTATCAAAAATCGGGCAACTTGGACTCCTCCATATTTTTGTGGTAAAGTGTTTGTTACTATGTTACATGTCGCATGCGACAATTTTAAAGGGTGGTTACCGGGCGTCCGTATATCGGAGGCTCAGTGAACCTCAAAATTAACAAGGCCGGAGGCCCACTTATACCGTATATATATATATAAATATATATATATATATATATATATATATATATATATATATATATATATATATATAAATATATATTAGGAGAAAAAGTGATTCTTCGTAAAAAATTCTGCATATTCTAAAATCTAAAATACAATCATCAGATATACATTTTTTTCAGTCGTACCTTTATATTTCAAAATATCGAACATTGTCAATAAACAAAATTGTTCAGAACTAAAAACTACGTTCAAATATGCAATTACATCCATTCACATAGAAAAATATTTTTTCTTATTTTGTCTACAATAACAATGCAAATTTAACTGTAGTAACGTGTAATCTAGGTTGCACTAACAAAGAAATGATTTGTTGATTTGTTAATAGCAAGATATGTTTGACAGTGAATGTCAAAACGCGTGAGAATTAATAAGACACATAAAAATTGTAGCGTTATTAACTTGTGGAGAGAAAATGGAAATTGTTGTGATTGTGGGAGAAAACTACAAAGCGCATAGAGAAGCAGCAACTATTTTCAATCCCAATAAAAATATCAATCATTCAATAGTAAATGAATTCAGGAATACTGGAAGTATTAACAATCATTTCAATGGAAAACGCCGAAAACTGGTTGCTGATGAGAATACGCAGTTTGAAGTAATGCTGTCAGTTGTAGAAAATCCAAAAATGTCATTGCGCAAAAGGAACTCGTCGATGCAACAAAATGTGAGTAAAGATACAGTGGCAAGAATTTAGAACTGAATTAATACAGACCGTTCAAACCAAAAATCGTTCACACATTGAAAGAAAGGGATTATGATAGGCGCTTTGATTTTTGCCATCTCATCTAAGGAAAATTAGAAGTGGACCCTTATTTTACTAGGCGTATAATTTTTTCCGATGAGTCAACATTTTCATCAAATGGAACTGTCTCGGCACGACATTGTCGCTGGTAGTCTGATCCCAATTTTGTGATAAAGGTCTCGTGACCAATATTCATTTAAGACGAACGTGTGGTGGGGCATTTATAAGAACAGATTAATACAACCTTTTTTTTCGTCAATCTATGAATGCCGAACGTTATCTACAGTTTTTACAAACTCACTTCGATGACTTCTTGAACGGACTACCCTTACGAGAACGTCAATGTATTTGGTTCCAACAAGATGGTGCCGCATGCCACAGTACATCAAATGTTAGGGAATATCTTGAACTTACATTCCACGGAAAAGTTATTCACAGATATTCTGATCTTTTTTGGCCTGCTCGATCCCCTGACTCAACCCCCTTGATTACTTCTTTTGGTGTTACTTGGAACAAAAAGTTTATCAGAAAAGGGCCGTTTCAAGTTGTTGATCATTTGGAGAGGATAATTTTAGAAACATGCCAGGAAATTTCTCCAGAAATGATAAGGCATGTATTACGTGAATTTGCCAAAAGCATGATTATATGCGTTGAACGAGAACGTGGATATGTCGAAGCATCAGTGGAATGAGGGAACATTAAATTTCTATTTATTTCCAGAATATATATTATGTTAGTTACACAACTTAGTATTTGTATGTATTGTCTTATTGGCACAATATATGCATATGCATTCATTATGTGTTTAAATTGCAAAATTGTTAGAAAACATCAAGAAACGAAAAGGTGATCATTTGTTTCATAATCAAAAAAAAAAAATGTTCATTCAAAATCGAAAAAACAGTGAAAACTAACATAACCTAACTTTTGAATGTCTATGAATGTAATTGCTATTGAACGTAGTTTTAAGTTCTGAACAACTTTTTTCAATAAGAATTTTCGATATTGTCGAATATAAAAGTACTTTACTCTTGAGTATAATTCATATTTTTTGCAAACCGCATATACGACTGAACAAATTTGATATCTGATGATTTGTATTTTAGAAGTATGTGGGAGTATGTGGGAAGTATTCGCTGACTGGTTAGGTACAAAACTAAGGATATTGGGGTAAGCAGTAATGAAAAGGTAAACTCTTCAAGGTTTATCCAAGCTTTCGGAAATGTTTATTTCCATCATCAGGAAGACTACAATAGATGAAAAAAACCAATAGTAATACATATTCAATTGCGAAACATTATGCTATTTACAACTTTGTTGAGGTTGGATTCAATAATGTTAAACATATTCGTCTAACATAGTTATACAAAAGAAAAAAAAATATCAAAGAATAAAACACAGTTCAAAGTTACTACAACCACATAAGCGATGTTTAAAATTATATGAATATAAATATGTGGTGTGACAAGCGAAACTGACAGGTAAGGTCAACGACACCTGACGGGTGTCTCTTGGAAATAGTAACAGTGGTGCCAACTGTTAGATTAGTTCCAACTGATGTTACCAGGTGGCGGTAATGTTGAAAAGAACTATTATTTTATATAACATTGTTGTCAATTTTGATTGATCCCTAAAGACAATAAATAAGAGATCTCACACAAATAGTTGATATCCGTTCTTTATATATATTTTTTTTAATTTAGATTTTTTTTTTTATATATTTTTTTATATAATTTTTTTCCTTATATTTAACCAACCTCAACAAAGTTGTAAGTAGCATAATGTTTTGCACTTGAATATGTATTACTATTGGTTTTTTTCAGCTATTTCCGAAAGTTTGGATAAACCTTGAAGAGTTTTCTTTTTCATTGCCGCTTGGGATATTGGGGTAAGCAGCAATGAAAAAGTAAACTCCTTCACCCATTCATGCCCAGTGCGTCGTTAACGAACCATTGCATTTGAAGGCCACGTAACACGTGCTTGAGCGTTTAATGAGACAACTGTACTCATCATGCTCTTCGAAGGGTCCACTTGACATCGACTGGTGTATAGGACAATCATTCAGTAGACTAACGTGAGGGTTGAAACATGCATTCGAATTTGGATAATTTTGTTGGCGGAACATGGACGCTAAAATATTTTGGTAAGTTTGTTTTTATGGACCGTTATATATATTTTTCTATATGCATGAAAACGTCTGTAGTGTTTTTATAGGTATGTGATGATCGTGATACATTATTATCATTCTTAGTGTATAAAAAAACCATTTATATATGTTTGGGTCGTTGACGACCCCTTGGGCACATATTACATTATATCTGAAAATTATGTTCTAGAAAGAAACCGCTAACTACATAAGAGTATTGTATGGAATTGAGGACGATGTTTTACCCTCGAATATATACATTTTACAGCGATGGTATCGAAAAAGACGAAGGATCTAGAGAAGAAGATTGTAATGATCCTGATCGCCTGAGTGGGCATCAATTCCAGGCAGCAGCCAAATTTGATATAATAGAAGCTGTACAAGAAAGTGATACGGAAAAACCAGATGAGGAAGTTGATAAAAGTACTGAAAGAAGAAGTACGTCTAGAAAACTGAAGGAAGGCAAGAGAAAATGGTCTGTGAACCAACTCTTTGACGTAGAAGACGAATCAGAAGGCACACCTTCAGTTGATTTCATGTATCGTTCCTATCTTTATCATCAGAAAGTGACCCAGCTAATTTTTTGGATCTTTTTCTATCGCCAGATATTGTGGAGGACATTGTAAAACATACAGTTATGTACGCCCACCGAAAAAAAACTCGTCTTGAACTGGGAAATAATGAAATGTTTCTTGACAATTCTGTATTTGAGTGGATATAAACCTAATAATATGCTATCAAACGAATATGGGGTAGCACCTATTCAAAAAGCGCAAGAATATATCCAGCTGCTGCTAGAAAAAAATTGATATCGATCGATCTAATGTCGTCAAGCAGTACAACGAATTCATGGAAGTTGTTGATTTATAAGATGAAAATATTGCTGCATATCTTATTGGCCTTAGGAAAAGAAAGGGGAAAAAGGAGAAAAAAGTGGTACATACCCACTTTATTCTACATATTTGATGTTTGTATGAGTAATGCGTGGGTTTTTGCTCGACAGATCGAATGCAAACATGATAATTTTTATTTTAGAAGAATGGTAGTACTATCGCTGTTAAAAAAATATGGCCAGTCACCACGTTCACCTGGGCCATCACGGTCCTCTATTATACCGAAAAGTTTAAAATCAAGTAGTCAGCACCTTATCATACGTGGACAACCGAGACGTCGTTGTCAACTATGTAAAAATTAAAAAGTCAAAGCATGTCAACGCTGAAATATTCCTCTCCACGACAAATGTTTTGGAAAATATCACAAATAATTACTTTTGAGCCTACTTCATTTCATATCCACATATATTTTTCGAATAAACTTGTATCCTCATATTTGCATTTTATTCGTTAGTTTTTCACATATCTGCTATATAAAATATCTTCCAAATGATCGTTTGCTTTATTTTGAAAGACTTTTTCAACTATTTATCAAAAAAAAAAACAATTTCGATAGCTGGTACAACAAATAATGAGTCTTGTGTATGAGTCGATACGAGTAAGACGTATTATTGTGGCGTGCTGCATTAAAATCGATAAAATCGTGTTAATAACGTGCAGAGTATAGTAGTGTTCCTGTAAATTGTATGTGTGGCTGAATTGATTTAAGTTTAAAACTGCATCAAGCTATGTTAGGCATTTTGTTTTTTCCTCATAATGGAATCCAGAGGAACTCGTAAAAATCCAACGAAGGGAGAGGACGAACTGCACTCGTTGGTTGAAACCCTGGTCACGACCATGCTAACTTCGGAGGAATTTATCAGTAAAATATCGAAAAGTATAACTGAAAATATTGGTAAGAAACTCAAGGATGAAATTCAGAAACTTAAGGATGATAATGCGCAAATTACTAGAAGAGTAGAAGAACAGGATATAATTATAGAAACTCTAGTAAGAAAGCAAGAAAAACGATATGAACTTACTAGAAGTCAAAATATTTCATTTCATGGTTTACAAAAGAGTGAAGGAGAAATCTGCAGTAAGTTGGTTTTAGACATAGTGAAAGGAACAATGAATTTGAACGTGAGTGAAGAAGTTATTGCATCATCCTTCAGACTAGGAAAAAAGGTAAACAATATAATCAGACCAATATTAGTGAGATTTTCTACCGTCTATTATAAGGAACTGGTCTACAAGACGGTGTCACTTGGTAATTATTACTGTGGTTCGCTTCATTTGATATTGCATTGTTGTCAATTTTGATTGATATCTAAACACAATAAATGAAAGTGTATATCACTCGAATGGTTAATATCTTTTTCTTCTATTGATACATTTGATTTCTTGGAAAATGAAAGACATTTTCAAGAATGTTGTCTTTGATATATGTGACTCTGTCGCTAGCACTTCTACTGAATCGTTATTCATCTGGTGGTCAAATTTATTCACATGTTCTGCCAGAGCACATCTTTCAGGATGCAATCTGCAGTCACTTCTATGAGAAATTCTACTGTTCGATAATGATCTTTGCGTTTGACCAATATATTGTTTGTTACAACCATGAAACCAACGTCAACAAAGTGTTCCATAATGTTTCCCACTTGAATATGTATTACTGTTGGTTTATTCATCTATTGTAGTTTCCCTGATGATGGAAATAAACATTTCCAAAAGCTTGGATGGATCTTAAAGAGTTGACTTTTTCATGGCTGCTCAATGTTATGAACGAAATCAAAGAAGTAGTTATCAAAAATAAATGACAGCTACATTTCACAAAAAACTAATTAGATGAAAACGACCACGTTGAAGAAAAAAGAAAGAAGAACAAATAGCAGTTGTTGGCAAGCATAATTTGAAACAAAACTATAACGATAATTGCAAAAACGTCTGTCAAAAAACATAAGTAGAGTTGGACTAAAATACAAAAGCACGGAATACTGGAAATTGAACAATAGGTAGAATTGAAATAACAGCTTGTAAAAGGACAACTGATGTTGTGACTTCTCAAAATTCCAGGATAAATTTTACGTTGAGTTATTTTCTGATGGATCAAGAAGGACAAGAAAGAAATCCTTGGCCACTCTCGACTATGATCTTAAAAATGATAAACTACTGAGGGATGTATATCAAAACACTTCTTTCCTGAAAACGAAATAAGACGTGGACGATTCAAAAAGTCAAATCCAGTTGATAGAGATATCATATGAGAACATTTGTTCGCTTCAAAAGAGGAGAAAGAAACATCTTGTATAAAATAGTTTTCGGAGATGATTTTATAGATTTGAGGTTTTTGGATGGCAAAATATTATAAATGTTCAAATTTATTAAGACCCATTAAACACAGATAAGAACACTGGAAAGGGGAATTACCTCAGGGACAGAAAAATAAAATGGGTATTCTTAAAAAATTAGGTGATATTTTCCTCAAAATAAATTGGTATTTTGACAAAATATTGACGATACGAACAAACTAGGAGAATTATAAAAAAATGGGTACTCACCTGTTTTGTTTACTTCGAACCATTTCATCACTCCACTCTCTATATCTCGATGTCTTCAGTTTCCATTTTCAAGAAAATGATTTAAGGTCCAAAAGATCTCATTATTTCATTCCAGTTTCAGAAAAATCTTGTTTATTTCAATATCTGAATGAATAAAATGAGTGTTTCCACAGTGAGTACGACATTTCAATTCGAGTAGATACTTGAGAAAAAAAAGTCGTATGTGAATTTTTTTCTTCTGATATGATAATATACCGGACGGTATTTCAAAGAATTACCTGTTCAAATCAATAAACTGCAATCATATTCACTTCATATCAATATGAGAATGAAATGTAATGCAAATTGATATATTCAAACGTGAATATATCGAAATGTAAATTTTTGATTAGCACGGCAGAATATCTATCAGATCTAGTTCAACGTCCAACAAATGCATATTGTAGACTTTTATATTTAATTTTTTTTCAATATTGAATTGAAATGTTTCGCCCTTGAGCCAAGATATGTTTTGAATGTGTTTATTATTAGAATTGAAAAAAAAAATCAGGAACTGTGAAGCGTCATATCTCTGAAATCATTTGAGAGCATCGTTTTGACTTGGTATTCGTGTTCAGGAAGCAAAAATACCTGAATGTCACTGAACGGCAAGTGCCTAGGTGCAAGTCCAACTATTGGATATATACGTTTTAATACTTCTGATTAAGGAGAGGTTCTTTTATTTATCTTCTGATTCACTTAGTCAATTTGTCTTTCAGATCGGGAGTATTTCCCAACAAATTGGTACGATATACTCTGCGTTCTTGACAAGGCATTCGACTGTGTCGATCACACTACCTGAGTAAATACATTATAGTCACGCAAAAATCGCTAATGATTTGGCTCTCCAATAAGAAACAGGCCTCAGTTCGTTTTGGAAAACTATTCATAACCTTTCACTATTAAGGCACGCCAAAGTTCGGTGTTGTTGCGCAAATTTTTCTGTAATTATATTTGTACTACGATTTTTGATATTATAGTAGAAACATTATTTTAGGCAGAACCTTCCGAGAAATATCGCTTACGCTGGAGATTTGTAGACCAGGGTTGTACTGATCATGACTCTTTTTAATCATATTTATGGGCAAAATTAGAATTTTGATTCTAGGAAAAGTTAATGTTGAAGACTTTCATACCTGATTGGGTAATGATTCTGAACAAGGTTGATGATATTTTAAAAGTCGAACTATAGTTCAAATCTATTCAGTGAGGTCCATAGGTATGGAATAAATCAATTTTCAGCGTTATTATGTATCTATTTAAGAAAAACCTGAAATAGGTTGATCTATTGTCAATTGGGCAATTTACAGTATGAAAATATTACCCCCTCCTTGTACTCCCTCTGAATTGGGAGCACCCCCTCAAAAATTTTAAATGAGAAGGGTGTCGTGTGGCACCTTGTTTGGAAGGGATTTTCATCCTCTGTTCAGCAATATTAAGTTTTTCGAATTTGGTGCAATCATAACTGAGAAAATGTATTTTGAAAATGTATAATGTTGATACTTCACGTATAATGAAGGAAATTGTAAGTATCTCGATTTGATTCTTCGTTCGATTGGGTCCATTCGTTACGTTGATTGATGCACTCACATAGAGAACACAACGACTTCATTTTTCTGCACAAAACAGCCGTAAATTAATGGAAACTCAAACAATAAAAAACAGTAAGAAAAGTTCAGTGTACAAAACGAAGATGCGTTGCGATGTGTATTCTCAAGTCTATTCGATATCGTCTCTTCCCCGGAGGTGGTATCTGTCCTTTCCTGTCCACGCTACCCGTATCGTCTTACACTATGCAGCACATGTGGTAACAGTTTCAATATTATGAGGCGCACTTGAATATTGGGGTTACGTTCATAAACAAAAGATAAGGCGGAGTCACACTATGCCGTCACCCTTGAAAGCACCAAGTCTTCCAATACAATTTTTGATAATTGAATATAGGAGTTGGTGGATTTATACTTAGCGTTCATTTTTGGTATGACAATCGATTGGCAGAAGACATAGTTTCTGCACAGCGCGTTTGGTAACTCCCGTAGATGTCTTCACACTAACCACTCGAATAACTCCATCTGAGCCTGGATGCAGCTCCTTTATCCTTCCTAGGCGCCAATGTTGAGGGGGAGCACAGTCGTCGATTAGAATAACCATGGATCCAATCTTCAGAGTGTCCAGGTAGTTTTCCCTCCATTTAGAACGCTGTTGAATATGACTGAGGTACTCCTGAGACCGGCGATTCCAAAAATGTTGAGCGATTTGGTGGAGACGTTCATATTGCGATAATCGATTCGGTGGAAGTTCCGTGAGATCTGTTTGAGAAATCGACGTCAGGAGATCACCGATGAGGAAGTGACCTGGTGTTAGGGCGCTAAGGTCATTTGGATCACTGGACAAAGGAGTGAGGGGACGGGAATTCATTATCGCTTCGACTTGGGCGAAAATAGTTTTTTATTCCTCGAAAGTTAAGTTATAGTTTTCTCCTACCCGAGTAACGTGATATTTCGCTATTTCAACAGCGGCTTTCCACAACCCACCGTGATGAGTCTGGTTAAACGAATTTTGCGGCGTTGTTGATTCCAAATCAGGCGCACCCATCTTAGTCATGTGACCCAGATTCAAGTATTTGGACATGAAGTCTTCATACAATCGTTGAAACTGAGGATTTTTCATAAATTTCCATTCAATTGAATATAGTCGGTTTATTGAGTTATTCAGAGATTCCCCAAAATGACCTACATATTCTCGGAAGGGTAGCGTAACCACGAATTCACCTGTTTCCTCCCGTTTGAATGTGTCAAAGAACTGATTTTCACACTGTTGTTTCTCAGGGGAGAAATTATTTGTTGTCAAACATTCTTCGATTTTACAAAAATTTTCAATTTGATTTTTAATGTTCAATGTTGACAAATTACATATCAGATTATTACCTTAGCGCTCATTGGCCCCGTAACAATCCAACCTGAAAGAGTTTGCTGTAGATTAGGTATATTATCACCCAACCAAATTCGATTGGCCAAAAGCAAATCATTAAATATTTTCGCATCCACCTTTGACGAAATATTGATGTTTGTGACTGCTAGCGTTGAACCAGAAGGAATGCCTACTTCAGATTTGTCGAATGGAAAGGACGGTAGATTTTCGGTTATTTTATCCAGAACTGAAAATGTTAGTTTAGCGGAAAATTCTTCATGTAATGATCTGATTTCAGTACGAATTTTGTTGAGAATTTTTGTTTGCGAGTTTCCAACGCCAACAATTGGTATATTTGTTTCAGTGCCGGTGAAACACAGAGTTTGACATAAGGCAGTCGTTATGAAATTTGGTTGTAACTTGCTATCAAGTATAATTCGACAACTATGCCACGTGCCATTTTTACCCTTGATTGATATCATAGCCGTGGGCAATGAACTATGTTGATCGCGTTCTGAACAATGAGTCGCAACTGATATATGTGGTACAGATACTGTCATAGAAGTAAAAGCTACTTCAGATGGCGTTCTGACCTCATTTACTTCCAAGGGTGTGTCCCCTGACCCGTTATTCACATGTTACATTGTGTTATGCTTCTTTGAACACAATTTATATTTTATATATATATATATATATATATATATATAAAATATAATAATTTGCAAATATAAATTGTTTTTATATAATGAAGATTGCTAATAATTTTCGCTATTCGTTGTGTGCCAAATTATTATGATATAGATAAGTATTTTCGCCCTGTATAATATATTTTGCAATGTAATAATAATTGCTAGCTAACGTCACTGTTCTCTCGTCACGTTGCTGCCAATTGTTATCACTTTTCTTACCACAGCTAAACTCAGTTGGTACGCCTCTTGTCTCAGATAGCCGGTTTAGGCAATTGAGCCACTAGCCACTGCTTAATGTCAAATTTCAATCTATTCAATGGTCATAAATATGATTGTTGATCATTGTAGAAAACAAACAACAAAGTATCAAAAAGCAAATTTCCTTTATTCAGGAAAACTCAAATTTACCTGGCCTACGATAGATAACTTATTCTAAGGTGAATCTAGAAATATTCATGGATAATCATGAGAAACAGGTCATGGATAAATAGACACAACCTCACTTTTACCTTGAAAGTGAAAATTTCTTTAATAGTTCAAAATCAAATGAAATAAAGTTCTTCTGATGGGATATGAGTTATTAGTGAAATTGTTCAGTTCCTGATGTGCACTAGGAAAGTTTATACCTGTCTGGAACTGTCACTGTTCAATACAGACCAGGATTTGGATTTCCTCTCAATCCAATGCTCTCAGGAACTCCAATACCAAAAAGAAGGAACCATACAAATTCAGAACTCAGCTTTGGAATATTTGTATATGGTGTACAAATAAGGTAATGTTGGTTTTCTGCTTATAATGTTGAAATTTATGAATTTTTCTTTCTCTCCCAACAAAACGTGGCATTCGTTTTCAAATTATTTTCGATCTCCTCGTGGCTTTGTTTTCCGTCTCCTGGATACCATTTCTCCTCATTCCTTCTGATTTGAATTTTTGAATTCGCGCACTATACTGTCACATTTTCACTGTCTGGGGTTATTTGTCAAAACTTATAAATACAACTATTTTTACTTTCTTATAAACTATATACAATTTCAGTGATAATTGTCTCTGACACTTTCTCGTTCTTATTTTCTCACAATTTCAAATCTTACATTTGACCATACTGTTCCCTGATTGGCTATTGTCATCAAGAAGTTTGCTGTTCTCCCATTGGCTACTTTTAGTTAGATACAATTTCATATACTGTATGTTTCAAGCTTATAATTTTGTGGATCACATTTTATTCAGGATGATTTTGTAAATCTAGACTTTTTGTTGTCTTTTGAACAATTATGGGTTGTAATCATTATGACAGTGTATGGAATTGATTGTGTTATAGTATTTGGATATTTTTATCTACTAATATTATACAAGGACTTAATAAAATAAATATAATTTCAAAAATTATGTAAAAACAATCTCTTGAAACTAATAGCTATTGAATAATTATTCTTTTTGTGGGGTTTTTCCTTTCAAAATATATAACTGGTTTTTCATAACATAACAATATATATATATATATATATATATATATATATATATATATATATATATATATATATATATATATATATATATATATATATATATATATATATATATATAAATTTGGAAATAACGACTGAAAATTGGTATGAACAGTGGGGAATAACGGGGATCTCTAGTCAGCACAAGTGTTGGACTATGAAAAACTCTTTAATACGTTGGACCGAGCTTTCGTTTCAATTTCTTCAGGGTCAGAGTGGTTGAATAATGAACATCGAGTTTATAGAAAAACGTAGAATATGTGAATATTTGTAGGAATGGTGTTATATCTTTGACGTTTCGAGTGACATTCAAACGTCAAAGATATAACACCATTCCTCAAATATTCACATATTTTACGTTTTTCTATAAAGTTAATGTTCATTAATCAAGCACTCAGATTACTGACCCTGAAGAAGTTTCAAAATTGAAACGAAAGCTCGGTCCAACGTATTAAAGAGTTTTTCATAGTTCAACACTTGTGCTGACTGAAGATCCTTGTCATTCCCCACTGTACATATATATATATATATATATATATATATATATATATATATATATAGAGTGACCCTCTTTGCAGAAAAAGCAGAAACCGATGTGTGAACCATGATTTCTATTTGTTGTTACGTGTGCGAATGCGAATGCTTTTTAATAAAAGGTTTTTGATATTTTTCCAATCTATTGATCGACTCGTTTTTCCCATGATTATCTAATGTTTCCAATAGCTGACATATATCATTCAAAAAAGTTGTTAGATCATCAAATTCGGGAGATGTTGTTTTCTCAACGATAGGAGTTTCTTTCCATTTCTTTTGACTAGCAACATCTAATTTTCGCGAATCAAATAAATCAATAACGTGTCCCAGCTGTCAACCGGTTCTCCTAAAGTTCTCAATAATCGAACATGTTTTTGAATATCATCAGTTAATTTTCATGAGTTTGAACGGACATCTTTAGCAATGGCTGGCAATACGACTAATGCTCTGACATGATTTTAAATACTTAATGATTTACTTTCATATCTGGACTTCAATGGGTCCCATGCGTTTTCATAATTGGTTTCAGTAACCTCGATACAATCGATTACATTCGCAGCCTCCGCCTTTATACAACTAATGAGATAATTTTTCAATCTGATCCATGCTAACATCATTATGTACTAATGCTAGAAACATATCCCGAAATTGACCCCATTTTTCGTAATCCTCATAGAATTTTGGTAATTCAAGAGTTGGAAATCTAACATTCGTTGTGTTTTGAGGAGGGTTGTTTGTTCACCCTTGATTCTGGGAGGTGCTCGTAATTTCCGCTGCCTGTTTTTTAGCAATATTTACCCGTTCGATAATCAAGCTGCTATTTCCATAACATCATAAAAGCGATTTTCAAAATCCTCACGGTCTGTATTCTGCGTTTCATCTTCATCTAAAATCTCGATTCGACCTTGTATTTTGTTAAAATTATCCAAAACTCGCTTGGTATCTTCTAATCGTGATTCTAACTGAATGATTTTAGTATCAGAAAATGTATCGATGAACGTGTTCAACCTCGTTGAGGCGCTCTTAACTTGTGCTCTTTCAGCACGCAAGTTTTTCAATAGTTCTGCCATATTTCAATATTTCGTAACAAAGACAAGTTTGGAGATTTCACGTTACTCGGTATGTTTTGAATGTTACTGTTTTTTATCTTTACGATATTCGATAATATAAATTTCAATATTTGTGCCCAGTCAGAACACTAATGTGGAATAGGAAATGAATCAAAATGATACAGACTCACGATTCGTCTTTGTTGATTGCGATAAACATCTTCTCCACTTTCCGTTTCAGCGGGAGCAGCAGTATTCCATAAACGATGCGATAACCATTCGGCTGGAGGACCATGTAAGTATCTCGATTTGAATCTTCGTTCGATTCGGTCGATTTGTTACGTTGATTGATGCACTCACATGAAGAACAAATCGACCGAATCGAACGAAGAATCAAATCGAGATACTTACATGGTTCTTCGAGTCGGATCGTCCAACACCAAGTAGCACATGTGGTAATAGTTCCAATATCATGAGGCGCACTTGAATATTGGGGTAACGTTCATAAACAAAAGATAAGGCGAAGTCACACCAGAAATAATATCATTAATTTTTAGGAAGTATTTTTCAATTTATTTTACAATTAAATCAAATGTTCACAATGACCACCATTCACTTCTTGACAATAAGCAAGTCGATCTTGGAATTCTATTCAAATATACTTTTGCTTTTAAATAACCCCATAAGAAATAATCAGATATTTTCTATCTGTTTTGCTAAACGTCAAGAGAAAGTCGTTCAAGACACCAGAAAATTATTCACAAAACCCATATGAATAATGTAATGTCATTCTAGTACACCACTGTTATTCTGATATTTTTGAGTTGCTGACACACGTCAGGGTATTGAAAAATATAAAGCATATTTGATTTAACTATGGGTCATTTATCCAAAACTCAAAGAATAGACATTTCACTTAAGTAGGAGATTTAAGCCGGTTCTGGGTCTCCCCCCACCACTATGACGTCACGTGTGACCTTGAATGGTTGCAGGTGTGCAGTGTGTGTGTGTTTGACCTTGAGATTTGACTTTGAGATTTGTCATTGAGTTTTGATATTGGGTTTGGTCGACTTTGAGATTCGACTTCAGTTTTGACCTTGAATATGACCTTGAGATTCATAACATTAGGTTTTGACTTTGAGATTTGACCTTGAGTTTTGATGTTGGATTTGTTTCGGCAACCAAAAGATTTGATCTCGATGTTTGTTTGACCGTGACTAATGTTGTGGTGTAGGCATACATATTCTGTGTAGTCATGACCTTCATGAATCCTTGCTTCCTCCAAGCGAGGAGGGCGTTTGTCCTGTGAGAGAGCTAGCAGTGAACTGCGAGTATTGATGAGTGTGTTGATGGTCAAGTGCGCAATGACCTTCACACCCCCATCTACTGGAAATGGGGTGGGGATGTCTCCTATAAAAATGTGTGGAGTCGTTGATGAGGAATCAGATGTTAGATAATATCATCAGAGTGAATATAGAGTACGAGAAGTTTCTCAATTCAGTGAGTGTATTTTTTATAAGGTGAAATAATCTTTATTTTTTCATACAGTCTTACTATGTCTTTTCTTCCAAAAGTTGTGGATTTGAAGAGAATCAATTCTTCAATAATTGAAAAGAGGGTGGGAGCTTTTGAACAAAGACCAATATCATCATTACCCATCGGTAAAGCTTTCAACATAATTGGTATGACGATTTGCATAACCC